>CANYBF011840072.1:0-25522 GCA_948192965.1 Dalechampia spathulata | reverse complement strand
CCTCCCAACACCCCAAATCGGGGTGTTCTCCTTCCTTTCACTTTCTTTACAAAAATCAACCCCTCCTTACACCTCAAAACACTTCAAAATCCCTCCCCTTTCATTTACCTTCTTCCCAAACAACAAAATATTTCAACCCCTCCTTTACCTTCCCTCCTCAACACTTCTCTTACCTCCTCCCAAACAAACCCTTAGTATATATATATATAATATATAATTACAGGGAGAGAGAATTTTGTCATTTATGATTTTTGCCTTGACAGAAAAAGTTTCGTATCAAAAATAGCGACCGGAAAAAGTTTAAATATATATATGAAATATTAATAATAAACATTTTATACTTCAAAAATAATTAAATAAAAATTTATTACCTCATTAATTAAAATCACATCCAAATTTCATTCCATAGGTACTACAAGAAAACCCATATGTTAAGAAAAAATAAGAAATTGGATTTCATGCACCACTCTCAACATGTCTATATATGCATATTTTTGAAAATACATGCATGATTTTTATATTATTATTAGAAAAATCATTTATATGAAAAAATAAAATAGAAGATACTAAACATTAAGAGATAATATATTAAATAATTTTTTATTATTAATTTAATCTTTAATTATATTTAGAGAAATAAATTCAAATCACTTTTATCAATAATTAGAGTTTCTTGTATTATAATAAAAATTATAAAATAATTCCAATAACATATTACATTCTTAATATTTCATCTTTTAATTAACAAAGATCATATCTAAAGTGTAAAATAAACATTTAATGTATATGCAGTATTTAATAATTATTCAATTATTATTGATTATTGATCATTATCATTATTGCTTATTTTCTCATAACTTTAATGCTCTATGTTTTCATTCATTTCACTTTCAAATTTAAACATATCATATAATAACTCATGCATTATCCATCCTTCCATGCATTACATTCATTTAATAGTATAATTAGCATAAATGCATGCATTTAGCCACATATCTTTCATATTTTTGTATTTCTTTAGTTTTAGATTTAGAATCTTGTATCATAATCATCTTTAGCTTTATAATTTTGATGCATTCTAGCTTCATAGTGTATGTTTTATAGGTTCAGGAAGTCATTTCATGTATAAATTTATTAGTTTTTGGTAGCACGAGTCGTGTTAGAGGCACCACAACTCGTGTTGGTCTCATTAGCTTAAGGGAATAGGAGCATTTAGGCACCATAACTCATGTTCACCTCGATTGAGCATGCATCTCCACATTTTGGGTTGATATGGTCATGTCATGGCCAACACAACTCATGTTGGCCTCGAAAATGCTAAAATCAACTTTCATGAGCTCAACATGACTCGTGTTAAGCTTAACATGACTCATGTTAAGTCTTTATACCATGAATTCTCACTTATTTCTTCCTCTTTTCCAAGTCATTTGATGAGGGATTCAAGGGTCATGATGCATCATAGGAAAATAACCAATTTTAGATGGTTTCTAAGGGAATATTAGAGGGGAATTAGGTTTTTAAAGAGGATCATCTCATATCATACATTAGCTTAATTTTTTTCCATTAGAGATTGATAAAAATAGTACTTAGGGTTTATTCTTATTCTATTCTTATTTTTATTTTCTTAGATTTTTTCTGTTCTAGATCTTCATCAAGGGATTGAGAAAATTGCAGCTGAAAGAGAAACACAAAGAAGGGGTTAAAGGAAGCCTTGAAAAAATTATTGAAGTTCTTAATTCATTCATTTCTTTTAAAGCATAATTTAAATATCTATGGTTGTATTTCTTTTCATTATCATGTTACTTTATAGTTTGTTATTTCCATTATGATTTAGTGTTTTGTTCATAGGTTTGGATGATGTTTTGAACTGAATGTTTATTTTCCTTTAGCAATCTTCTCATTTCTTCATGTTCTTATGTTGGAATTCAAGGCTATATCGTTTGCTAGTTAGAAAGGGCCCTTTTAGCTAGTGAGCATTACTAGTTTGTTAATTGCTTTGAAAGAAGGATTAACTTAATTGAATAAACATAAGAACATTAATTTATTAACTACCTAGACATAGGAGTTAATTTAATTAGAGGATTGAAGTGTGGTAAACGTGCTTAATCACTAAAAATAACCTAACAATCATGAAAATAAAAGTTAGTTTTCTTTTAGTGGGTAATTAATCCTTTAAAAAGAAAATTATTGCATTTAAACACTACCTTGATGATTTGCAAACTCAGTTAATATTGGATTAAATTTAAAACTTGTTGAATTCATATATATGTAATTAACATCAACTCATAGCCAACAAGTTTCTGGCATCATTGTCAAGGATCAATTGTGTATTAACCAATACTAGTGATTACAAAGTAATTGATTAATTTAGGATTTAACATTTTATTTTATGAATTTTGTTACTGATTCTTATTCTTTATGTCTTTAAGACAGGTACTGAGTTTAAATGCATGAGGAGAACTAGCGTAGAAGAGCTAGAACCAATTAACTTAGAGATAAAAAGAACCTTTCATGCCAAACTTAAAGCTCTTAGAGAAGAAGTAGAGGAAATGGAGGACAAACCATTAATGGACTATATTATGTCTAATGCAGAGGGAATTTAGCAAAGTATAGCACTGCTATCTATCAACAGTAATAATTTTAAGCTGATGCCAAACTTGATAAATATAGTACAAAGCTTGCCATTTCATGGATTTTCTTCTAAGGATCCAAATAAGCATTTGGTAACTTTTTTGGAGGTTTATGACACGTTTACGATCAATGAGGTATCAGAAGAAGCAATTTGACTAAGGCTTTTTCCATTTTCATTGAAGGATAAAGCCAAGTCATTATTGCATTTGAAGCCTCCAAACACATTCATAACTTGGGCAAAGTTGGCCCAAGCATTTCTGACCAAATACTTTCCACCTACCAAGACTACTAAGTTGAGGAATAAGATACTTATTTTTTCTCAATAAGATAAGGAGTTGGTACATGAAGCAAATGAAAGATATAAGGATTTGTAGCATCAATACCCATACCATGGAGTCCTAAAATGGATGTTTGTATAGATATTTTACAATGGACTTCATTTGAATATGAAGAGTATTGTTGATGCTACAACAAAGGGTTCATTTATAGGGAGAAGTCTTGTTGCTCTCGAGCGTTAATTAAGGAGATGATAATAAATTCATATCAATGGAATAATGAAAAGGCAGGGTCAAAAAAGACTTTAGCAGGTGCATACAGTATGGAAGCCATCACCATGTTGAATGCTAAATTTGATGCTTTGATTAGTAAGTTAGAAAAGCTATATATGAATTGTATGAGTTCAAATAACTGTGAAGTTTGTAGGGTGAATCATCCTAAAGATTGTCCTTACATGGTTCAACCAATATAGGAAGTAACGAAATAAGTGCACTTTATTAGGTAGTAAAGTCAAAGGCAGTAACAATATCATAACAATCCTTTCTTGAATACTTATAATCCAAGGTGGAGAAATCATCTAAATTTCTCTTGGAAAGATCAGAGTTAAGGATATACCTCTATATATGAGGCAGTCATCAATTTTTTAACCAAGACCACAACTGTAATAACAACAGATGCTAAAGTTTAATCTTGAGATTATGATAGAAATATTACTATAAAACCAAAAGGCTCAAGATAAGAATATTAAATCACTTTTCTCTAGACTAGAGTAGTTGGCCACCTATAACAAGCTGCTAGAAAGCCAAATTACCTAACAAGCCAGCTCTTTTAAGGTATAAGGGAAACTACCAGCTCAATCAGAGTGGAATCCTCGAGAGCAATGCAATTCTCTACAGGTACAGATAAAGGGAGCTGAAGTAGAGGGAAGATTTGATAACATGGTGGATGTAGAGATACAGGTTGAAGAAATACTAGTTGTTGATATGCCAAGGGAGAAAGAAAAATTAGGAGATGAATTTCAATCATCATTGAGTAAATGGAAAGGTAGGAATGATGTTCTAAAAGCTATTCCAAAGCCATATGCTCCACCAATGCCTTTTCCATAAAGGCATGCAAAGGTAAACCTTGAAAAATAATATGCAAAGTTCCTAGAGGTCATTTGAAGTGTAAATCAATATGCCTCTAATTGAGGCTTTAAGGGGAATGCCTACTTATGCTAAGTTTCTGAAAGAGACCATAAGTAAGAAACATGAAGTTATTGAGGAAGAGACAATGGCCCTAACTAAAGAATGCAGTGTTGTTATCTTAAACAAGGAGCTCCTTACAAAGCTGAAAGATCTGAGTAGTTTTTCCATTCCTTGTCAGATTAGGGAGGTTATAATCAAGAAGACTCTTCATGATTTAGAGGCCAACGTAAGTATTATATTATATATGATCTCAAGGAAGCTGAAGGTGAGGGATATTGTATCAATAAGAATGACACTCTAACTAGCTAACCATTCTGTAAAGTATCCTTTAGAAGTGTTAGAAAATATGTTGGTTATGGTAAGGACTTTCATGATACCAATTGATTTTATGATTCTGGATATAGAGAAGGATGCAAAAATGCCTATTATCTTAGGAAGGTCATTTTTTGCCATTGTTGGAGTAGTGATTGACATGAAGAATGGAGCATTGTTGTTGTCAGTTAGGGAGGAGGAAGTGTCATTTAGGTTGTTTGACCTAATGCATAAGCCAACTAAAGAAGAAGGATCATATATGAGAAGTGATATCATTGATAAGATAGTCAGTGATACGATGATAAGGGCATATGATTCCCATGATGATCCATTAGAATTCTACTTGTTGGGAGATGTTAGAGAAGAAGCAAGAACTGAAGAAGTGGTGGTCTATCTAGAGGTGTTAGATTCAACACTAAAGTTTAATTTATAAAAGCCTTTGGAGATAAAGGAATTGGATAAGTCCGGGAGAAAAAGTGAAAAGCATGATATAAATGTGCCCCTAGAAGTAGAGTTGAAAGATCTCTTGAGTAATTTTAGGTATGCTTTCCTTGGATTTAATTTTATATATCCTATGATTGTAAATTTCATGCTAGATATAGAAAAGGAGAAATTATTGTTGAATGAGCTTAGGCATTTTAGGCAAGAAATACGTTATTTGATTTATGACTTAAAAGGTATTCATCCATCATTATGCATACATTGCATTTCACTTCAAGATTATTGTAAACCTACCATAGAGTGTTAGAGACATTTAAATCCAAACATGAAAGAAGTAGTTAGGAAAGAGATAATTAAGTTGTTAGATGTTAGTGTAATTTATTCCATTTTAAATAGTGAATGGGTTAGTCCCATTCATGTTTTTCCTAAAAAAGGTAGGATGACAGTTATTAAAAATGACAATGATGAATTGATTCCCATTAGGATATATGTGCACTAAATTTTAAAAGCTAGAAATTTTAATTAGAAATAATTAATTCAATGATTATTGTTCACTTAATCTTGAGTTCATTAATCACTAAACCATTATATACATGTATAAAGTAAATTAAATTTAGGAATTAGTTTTATTGGTATGCATATTCCCTTATGACACACACACTGGAACTTATGGTTCTCACATACATATTGGCATTGTATTTTAGCACATCTTAGGAATTTCAATGTGTGATTGGTCTTACATACACATACATTTATTCATTTCAAGACCATATAAATTTGTTTTCATGTATGCTATAGGGAGGGGGAATAAGAGTGCATAAAGAACAATATCCTAAGTTAAAAAAATAAAAAAAAGTATCATGTTTAAGAATTTGGAACATTGAAACGTTGCATATAACTATAACTAATTCGTTATGCATATTGAATTAAATCATGGAATCATTCATGGTACACCCATTTTTAACTATGCATGTAATCATAAGAATGCCTATATGGGTTATAAAATTGTATTAGCCCTATATACACATTTTAAATGCATATACATGGGTAGCATTAATAATTCAAAATAGTATAGTGTGTCAAATAAATATTGGGTACTTAAGTGAAGATGTTGGTACATATATGTTTTTAAATTAGAAAAGAGAAGCAAAGTGTGACCATGGACTTTTATAACCATATTTACTTCTGTTGTCCTCACTTTGGTATGCATTGATAACTTATGTCTTCATTCCTAACATAGAGTTAAAGGGAATTATATGCATAAAAGTGTTGTTCTAGGAGTATGGGTTATCATGCAAATACTAAAGTTATATGCACATACATTTCCTAGTACTCATTTTAATGAGGCATATACATAATATCTTTCATTCTAATTGGCATAAAAGTGAAAAAAAGAATAGAATGGTTCATATTTCTATATGCAAGCATATATGAATTTTTAGAATTGATAAGGACATTCAATGCTACAATTGAAGAAATTTCTTTATGTTGATAACTAATACAATTCAAATGCTATAGGTACTGTAGAGAGTACAGTTGAGGTTTTATATCATCAACTAGACAAAGGCAAGATAATTATAGGTTTGTGTTCATTAAATTATCTGACCCCTTAATTAGGTCAATTAGTGGAAAGTAAATAATAATAAACAATAATACTTGAATTATTATTTAAAAGTTTATTAATGTTCTAGATGTCATTGATGGTAAAAAGATATATAAAATGGTTAAACTGCATTTCTCTAAAATATACATAAAGCACTATAATATAAATTATGCATTAAATTTATTACATGACATGAATGAGATATAAATGAGGTACTAGTATATCTATATAAATTGATAATTGATAAGATTTACCAAGTAGATTGAGTTTGGTTCCCTACCAACTGTGTATAGTATAATGATATGGTTGTTTATGAGGTAGATTAAGTTCAGCTCCCTCCTCAGTAAGCCATGTGACAAACTATTAACCATGAGATAGGTAGAGTTTTGGTCCCTCCTAAAAAAGTCATATGGGTATATGTATATAAGTACAATGAAATGAAACAGAGAAGGAAAAGTAATGTATTTTGCATTCAATGAGAGTAGCAAAGGGAATACCATACATAATTACTATTATTGTTATATTAAGCTTAATAATGCTATATTTTGAGATATATGCAAGTAATAACAGTATTGAGTTTAGCCAAAACCAACACGAATTTCATGTGATATGAATATACAGTAATGATTTTACTACTAAAATATTTGAAATACTTACAGGGATTCTCTTGAGATGTTATATAGTTTATATGCTTCTTTATGTTCAATCTATGATTATTGTTACCATACAAGATTGTAATTTAACTTATATTATACTTATTATTAAGCATTATTAAGTTTTTTACTTAGTGGTTATCATTTGATGAATGCAAGTTAAAGTAGTATGAAGGGCCGTTCGGATCAGTCAGGATACTCCGAGTCTTGCATGACCCTCAAAATTTTATTTTGGGATAATATAATATATTCCTAGCGTATATTTTATTATACAACAACCATTATATAATTTATGGGAAGTAAAATATTTTATGTTTGTAAAATAATAATAAAGATGCTAAAATTTATCTAATGCATGGTTTGTTCAAAGTATATGAATGATATATATGTAGCAATTATTCAATAGCATGCCATAATTTATATGTGATTATTTTATATGAACAGGTGTAATATAAAGTTATAGATAATGAAATTAATAATTACAAATAAATACTGGATATATTCCATTAAAGCAAAAAAAAAAAATTTTAGGTCCTTTGTAGAGTGATTAATGAATCTCTAATCATATGATTTTTGTTAATCATTCTACGGGAGCATGTTTTCACTAATCGGGTGCGACATTGCTTCCTTCCTTGCTACCTCATTAAGTATTGCATGTCTTCTCCCATTCTTCTTAATTTTACCCTCTCTCCTTTGTGTTTTGGAATGGTTAAGCTAGGAAGGTTCATAATCATCCTAAAAGTTTATTCAATATTTTACTTAATGTACAAGTGTAGACTCTAAATTTTGATGTACACATTGCATCTTCAAGTTTTCATTGAGATAACTTGGCAAAAGTCCCTATCATCAATCTTAAATTGTGCACATGCATTTTAGCCTCCCATAAGTGCTATGAACATGCAAAGCATGTTACATTTTGCTTGTGCAAGATAGAACACATGACATGCATTTTCTGATGTGTGAAGCACATAATGCTACATGCTCTACATATTTAGTCAAAATGCATAAGGTGCATGGTCTTTTCCCATGAAAATTTAACATGCTCTATATGTCACCATAACATTTTAGCATGAATGAGAGCTATTGGGCATGAGGTGCACATCTCGAGGTGCCCTAAGTGTGGGGTGCATATAGGGTTCATTCCCTAATGTGTTGCATATGGACTACTATATGCTACATATATAGCCAATTTTTACACTACATGTTGTGCGCATCACTCAAAAATTTCTAAAATCTCATATTACTAATGTATTTCTAACAACTTCTAACCCTTATTTATAAATATGACTCATATATTTATAGGAAAGAGGTCTAAATTTTATGAATCATGGTCAAACTCTGCTAAAATTAACTCTCACTTAATTAAATATTTAATTAAGTGTTCACTAAGATAATTAGAGACTAATTAACTTCACTCAAATCCTTAATCACATTTTGGATCAAGATTAAAACTTCATTAGCTTTGATGAGTGTTGGAAAGCTTCTTCCTACCTCTTTTCTCTTGATTTTCTTAATGGGTTTACTTGATTTATTTGATTTTCATTGTTTACTATCAATTGGTGAATGTAACAATAGCATTCATAGCTTTTTCATAGTTAGAATGATGTGTAATAGTCATATAATCCCACTTTTCTTCATGTTTTTTTAATTAAAAATGTGATTTTCTTCTTTTCTGGAAAGCTATGTATGGCACACATCATATGTTATATTGTGCATATAACCTCATTTTTAATACATATTGTGCATGTTATATTAGATGTTGCACACAAAGCATCCAGATTTTCATAGTTTTCATGATTTTTCATGCATTTCCAGTTTTTTTTATTCTAATCAAAGTTTTCAATAACATTTATGATTTTAAAGTAATCTAAATGATTTAAATTTATTAAACATCATTCAAATTTAATTAATTTTAGCTTCAAAATTAATTTTCAAGTTAAATACTATTTTTAATTTGATTTAAGTTATAGTTGATATGATTGAGTTCAAATTCCCCATACTTAGAGAACAATTATAGGTTGTGTATCCCATTCCAAAAAAAATCATAAACCACTAGTTGAATTGAATTGATTGTGCACTTACTAACCATCTTAAAAAGAGCATCCATCTTGGTGTTGAACATGTTCAAGCTATCCAACTCAAACAAGTTATCCTTCTTTGAACCATCTGTTTTATCTTGCCATTAAGAGTTTTGAGAAGCTATCTTCTCTAAAAGCTTAAATCCTCTTCCAATGTCATATCATTGAACTCTCCACTACCTCCAACATCAACGTAACCTTTGTAAGGTCCCTTCGACCTCAAATAGAAAATTTAAGGAAGCTACTAATTTAGAATCACATTGTGTGGACATTACCTCAATGAATCCTTGAATCTCTTTTATGCCTCATATAAACTCTAATCAGCTACTTGAGAAAAATTGTTGATGACACTTTGAAGCTTGTTAGCTCTTTAAGGAGAAAACTACTTGTTGAAGAAGGCTTGGTGCATTTGATACCATGTGGCTACTTTGGCTTTGTCCCAGAGAGAGAATCAGATTTTAATGGCATCGGTTGTGACTCTATTTATCTTAAAAGTTTCATAAATATATTGGAAAGTAAGTAAATGAGCATATGGATCTTCTCACAATAAACTAGCTATGTTTCCTTGAATAATTATAGATTTTAGCATGGTGAAATGCCTCATACTCCTCCTTTCATGGACTCAATTGATGTCCATGGTGATTTGCTATTGTTGATAAATTATTTGCCTTAAAAGTTGATGGAAAAATCTAGTCAATCTCCAAATAAAACTCAAGTTCTTTGTTGAATTCTAGACTTCGAGTTCTATGCATTCAAAATAGTACATGTGATTTAAGAAAATTGAGTAAGAACACTAACAACAATATGTATTTTAAATAACAGAAATGCAAGAATTCTATAATTTATCAAATAAGATCATGAGCATAAGTCTGCTTGAGAAAAATGCAAAAGTTTAAAAATTTCATCCAAAATAGAGCAAAATAAACCAAAAGTAAAATTTCAAAAATCATAAAAACAAAATTTCAAAAATCATAACTACTAAAACTAATAAATCAAAATAAAAATCATAAAAATATAATTAAAAAGCAAGTAAATAAACTAATTTCTACACTAATTAAACTGCAAACTATGTAAAAATACAAGAAAGTTATCAAGCAAAAAAAATATATTCATAAAGAGTTATCTTAATCCAGTTTTTCATAATTTAAAAATTAATGTTGACTAGAAATCATTGGTTCCCAGCAGCCATGCTAAATTATATTCACACTAAATGGTAAATATAAGATAATTCTGAATGTGCAGTAATCGAGTATCATCTTTAGGGACTAAGGGAGTCAAACACTAATTAAACTATTACTAAATAGTTTAAGATAGAAAATAAGAGTTTAATACAAAAATTAGAAAGCAATTAAAAAAAAGTTAACTTAATTGATAAAAAAAAGTAAATTTCAAACTAGACTACAAGCATAATTAAGAACTAAGAACAACACAAGAATAAAACTAAGCAGTATGGATATCCAGAAATTAAAAACTATATGCGATGAGGACAGTTAAGAGCAAAACACATCAATAAGCAATGAAAATAACAAATATGGAATTAAATCAGGCAACCAATAAACTTAAAGGAAGCAGCATTCAATATAACAAAATAAACAGTAAATTATTAATATAAGCAAAAGCAAAATAACACCTAAAAACAATAAGAATTTAATATGAGAACACAACAAACAAGTATGAAGAAATAAGTAGGAAAAAGACATTTAAGATTTAGGTTAAGTTTTGAATCAATAATCTCATTAGCATTAACAATATTCAGTAGAAGAATAATACTAGGAAAATGGTTCTATCCTTAATAGCCTAGCCAAGTAATCAAGTAATATACAATTTCGTTAAAGGAGTAATCTATCCCTAGCATTAATCCCACAAGAAATGTTAAAGAATCGCAATAGATGATTTACAAATGTGGTCATTCATTTATAAAACCTGTAGAATAAATGATTCATCAACATACTAACAAAATATTATTGCTAACAAAATAGTGTTTCAAAGCAATCCCGTAAACTCTAAGTTAACAAATCTAGTTCCCTATTACAAAATCAAAGTTGAACATTAATGTCAATCCCAAAGGAATAAAGAAGGAGAAAAAAGGAAGAAAAATCTCAAGCTACTTAATCTTTCCAATCCTTTCAAGTTTTCTAACCCTTCTCTTCCCTTGAGCCTTCGCCAATCAACCCTTGCTCCCTCTATTTTCTATTATTCAATGCTCTTCCCTTCTTACTACATTTTTGAGCTTGTTTTCTCTCTACCTCGTTTCTGTTACAACCCTCTTTTCACATTTTTACCCGTTACAAATAAACAAAACCCAATAATAAGGAAATAATACAAAAATGCATATAATAAATAAAAGTTAAAGAAATATGTAAATTACTTATACTATTTATACAATTAATTAAAAATAATTAAAAACTCTACTTAAAAATAAATCTAAAATAAATAAATAAAAAATAGATATCAATCTCCATTAGCTTTCGATTATATTTAGTTTGTCATTGATTGTATGTCACAAGATAACTTTATTTATAGGAGTCTTGAAAAGCTTATTTATAATAACTGGGACTGTAATAGAGATAATATATCTTTATTCTATTAAACAATTATATTAATGCATATTTAAATTTATATATGTATGTTAACACATGAAAATTTTACTTAAATCCTACTCAATATAATCAATTTAAATTAAATGAATCATCACATATTTTAATAACTGAATAGTTCACAAACTTTTTATATAACTTTTAATAAAAGAAACTTTTCCCCTTCGAATTTTTCCAATTTCAGCAATTGTATTTAGAAAAAGAAGAACGCAAAGGACCTACATCGCTTAACTTGGTCAATGGTCAACAGATCCAAACTTAAACACCGCCATTTCTATCCCTACAATCCCTTCCATCTCTCTCTCCAATGCATAACGACCATTTCAATCGTCCAAAAAGAAAAAAAAAAAAAAGTGAAACAATATACTTAGACACAAAATAAACAAATCAAAGAAGAAATTCTCCTCCTTATTCTTCAATTCCCTCATTTACTTACAACCCAAAATCAATCTGTTTATTTTTTTTCAATATCCTCGACAATAATCATGGATAACACAACTGTAAACAGCCCCGTAGGGAAGCATTCTTCGAGTGAAACAGGAATTGATGCAAATTGTGGATCTAGTTCAAATTCCAATCCTGTACGTGACTCTCCAAAGATGGAGGTGAAACCTGATTCTGAATTAAAAGAACCTGCTCAAGTTGAAGAAGGTCATCAAGAGATTGCAAATATTGAAAATGTTCAACAAGTATCCTCTCCTGAAACCGATTATACCCTTGAAACTATTTCTGAAGACATTGACAGTTTTCTTTCAGATTGTGATCAACAAGAAGCCAAAATGGTAGATTATGCTGAAAAAGAGGAAAAGAGAGAGACAGATGAAGAAGATGAGAATACGACTTTATCTTTAGAGGTTCCAGCATTTATTGAAAAATTTTTGGATCTTGTGGAAGAAATGATTGCGAAACATGAATCCTGTGACGAGAAAGTGGAATGGTGTCAACTGCCGGACAATGGCTCCTCAGTTTTTGAAGCTGTAAATAGAATTTCGAAGCTGACATGTTGTTTTTCCAAATTCAGGTCTGATCCGAAACACTCGACATTGGTCAATCGGATTGGAAGCATTCAACAGAGAGCAATGTCTTATTTGGAGGATGAATTTAGGTTGCTTCTTGAAGATTATAAAAGCAGCATTAATAAGGTGCAAGATCACAGCAATGATAGCGAAGGGGAGCAGCAGGAAGGCGAATGTTGTGCCATACCAGGAGCTGAATTTAAATCAACAGATCCAGAGGACAGCTTCTTAGGATATTCCGATGATGTAGTGACCATTTTATGCAATATGTCTAAGGAGATGATCGATGGAGGATTTGAGTCCGAGTGTTTTCAAGTTTACGTGATCACTAGGAGGCAAGCACTCGACGAGTGCTTGGATAAAATGGGATTTGAGAAGATGAGTATCGACGAGGTGCTGAAGATGCAATGGGATGCATTGGAAAGGGAGATCCCTGCATGGATCAATACATTCAAGGAATGTACAAACATATACTTCCCAAAAGAGTACAAGCTTGCTGAGGCTGTTTTCATTGGTCGCCCGTCAATCTCTTCCTTCCTTTTCAGCAATCTTGCTCGTGGTGTTATGATTCAGCTTCTCAACTTTACTGACGGCGTTGCAATGTCGAATCATTCGGCAGAAAAGCTATTTAAATTCTTAGACATGTATGAAACTCTTCGCGATAGTATCATAGCTGTGGATAAGTTATTTCCTGAAGAACGCGAACATGAGTTCAAAACTGAAATGATTACAGCAAAATGCAGAATTGGAGTGGCAGCAGTTAATATATTTTGTGATTTGGAGAACTCAATCGAATCTGATACAGGAAAAACTCCAATGCCTGGTGGAGCTGTTCATCCATTAGCTCGATACACAATGAATTATTTAAAATATGCATGTGAGTACATGACAACCCTAGAGGAAGTTTTTAAAGAACATTCAAAGATAGAATGTAGCGACTCAGGAACCAATGAGCTAAATTCCGAAGGCGAATCACAGGATATCAAGAAACACAACGCAAAAGAAGATATTTCTCCATTCTCTGTACAACTGATGAGAGTTATGGATTTATTAGACTCAAATTTGGAGGCCAAGTCCAAGCTTTACAAGGACATACCATTGAGCAATATTTTCATGATGAACAATGGGCGTTACATCTTGCAGAAGATCAAAGGCTCGGCAGAGATCTATGAAGTGGTTGGAGATAGTTCGTGTCGCAAGAAATCTTCAGATATCAGAAATTTTCATAAGTGTTACCAACGAGAAACATGGGGCAAGCTATTGAGTTTTTTGGCGCATGAAGGCTTACAAGTGCATGGTAAAGTGCAGAAACCGGTGCTAAAAGAAAGGTTCAAGAACTTCTCTATGATGTTTGATGAAATCCACAGGACTCAAAGCTCATGGGTGGTGAGTGATGAGCAGCTTAAATCTGAACTTAGGATTTCTATATCATCTGTGGTGATTCCAGCATATAGATCATTCTTGGGGAGGTTTTCACAGTTATTAGACCCTGGGAGACAGTATGACAAGTACATAAAATATCAGCCAGAAGATTTAGAGACCTGTATCGATGAACTATTTGATGGAAATTCCACGCGTTAGAAGACCGTACAAGCAGCTTACCATGGATTGATGGATCGAGCTTTCTATAAAATGGAAACTAACTGTGTATGATTGAGAATTGTTGATGACCATGAATTGACATCTGGGCAGCTAGTAGATTCTTTTTCATATGGGGATTTGAGAAGTCATCAGTCCAAAATCAACCATAATATATGTGCTAAAGCCGGTCAACTTTTCCTAATACACACACTAACTGTAGTGGCCGAAGAAATGGTTGCAATTGGATTTGGTATCGAACGATGTTGATCTTGTAAATCTTTTCTTATTGTTTTTCAACGAAAAAAAGTGTTCTTTCTGTTTATTTTTTGTAATCAAATATTTAATTCTGATTGTAACTTATGATATTAAGTGATCAGATTTTGATAATTTTGGATAGAATTTAGAGAATTGTATCACATACTGATTGATTGAAAATATAAAATTTTTGTTAATTTATTTTTTTACTTAATTGCACGTGTTATACATAAAAAATTATATATTATTATTTATTATAATTTATTTTAACATCAAATAATATTTATAATCATAATTTAAATTAACTTAGTTTTCTCCGTATGGTTTAATGATTGACATATTGCCAATGAGCTTCCGTTGAATAAATTTAAATTAAATTATCCAATAATTAGCTATAAGACATTTCCAGTGAATACTGTTTGATTGTCCAGAATTGTATTGATAAATAATTTGAATTATTCTTTTCATATTATAAATTTAGTAATTAAGTGATATGATGTATTATCCTATAAAGATTTATTTCTGAAAATTATTGGTTTACTTTTCCTTTTCCCCAAAAACAACTTCAAACAATCATTTCTAAAAATAAATAATTTACATGTAATGTAATGATAATGATGCTTAAAAATTTTGATTTTATATCTTAAAGTGTGAATTATTAACTTATTTTCAAGTATAATTCATAGGATGTAATGAAATTAATGTAATGTATTTATTAATATTTATTTAATCAAGTATGTATGAATTAATATATATATATATAAATTTATATTTATTGATCATTATGCTTTTTTATTATTGTCTTATTAAAATAATTTTATTAATAAATAAATAAATATTAATATAATCATTATAATTACATGTGAAGTTAAATGTTATAATTTGAGAAACATATATGAAACATTTAGGTATTATGATAAAGATTTGAATATACAGACTTCATGATCATGGAACTATTCATTAAAAATAAAAATAAAAATTGAAACATCAAACATCAAATATAAAGTATGGGAACATACAATCCAACATTAATAATAATTTTTAACAAGAAAAGTTAAATTTAATTAATTTTTATATAATTTAATAACATATTTATTATATTATATTTGATTTATAATATATAGTAAAAATATTACACTACATGGTATGATACTTTTAATTATATTATATATTTGATTATATTATATTTTTAATTACATTATAAACTTACCATAGAATTTAAGGCATTGATATAAACCCATTAAGCTCATTTTTAGGTTAGTTTTATTAGTTTTTGTCACATCCGATTGGTGGAACATGCTCTTGTAGAGTAATTAAGAATTTATTAATCAATCTATAAAGAATCAATGAAATTTTTTTGTTGTTAACAGAATATATCTAGTATGTTTTTGTAATTGTTTGTTTTATAACATGTGGCTTTAGTGTCACCTGTCGTATAAAACATTTACATAATACTATGATATGTCATCAACTATTTCTTGTATATAAAACATTATATATAGAATTTAGATAAGCCACACGTGAGTTAATTTTAGCATCTCTGCTAATTTACAAGCATAAAAAATTTTACTGCCTTTAAACTGAATAATGATAGTTACATAATAAAATATTTACTAGGAATACATAATACAGTCCAAAACATGATTTTGAGGGTCATACAAGTTTCAGAATTATCCTAATTGCGCTGGTACCTCACTGATATGGACGTCCCTTTGGATTACCCTGACATACGTTCGTGTCTAATAATAAGAATGTTATGAATAAAATTCAATTATTTTGTTATAATATAAATATAACCAATAAAGAAATCAATTAAGAAAATCCATAATAATTAACCATAATAAGCATAACGATAAATAAAATCATCTTATCAATAATCGATTACTCTAATGATGATAAATAAAAGTTTTTGGTAGCTATCTCTGTAAACAACTAAATATTCCAGTAGATCAATTAAAATGTTTTTTTGTTAATCAATGTAATAACAATAATAAAACCATACCATCAATATTAGATTGTTATAATAATAAATAATAAATTTTTGCTGCCATTTCTGTATACTCGTCAATTTTTCCATAAATCACTTATAATTTTGCTCCATTAATCAACAATAGTGAAAACTTGTTTGGCATCAACGAATGCAAATTTCAAAGCTACATTCTTATTTTCGCATAAAAGTAATATGCTATATGACAATGAATGCATATGTATAATACATTCCTTTATTCTCTATCATTTTATTATTGCTTTGTGAATTCACCTTTTTCTGTGAATTCATCAATTTTCTATGGTCACGACAATTTATTTCTCAGATTATACACAATTTGTATTGGATATATTTTTAATAATCTATATTTTTTTCTAGTACCTTTGTATTCTCTACCTTTATATTTCTCTATCTTTGTATCAATTCAATATATAAATATACTAGCACCTCCCTTATATCACATTATATATATATATATATCTATATATAGATATATATATATGTTATGAGTCTCATTACACCATATAGTATAACAGATAATGGTATAAGATTTACAATTAAAAATAAAAGAGTAGGATTTTCTTTTATAGAAAAACCTAAAAAGAAAAGTTTAAATTTATTACGATCTTATTTGGTCATGATTTAGAAATAAATTCTATCATTAAAACTAAAATAGAACATCTTAAAAATTTAAAGAATAACTTAAATACACAAAGAGTAAATAAACAATTAGATTCAGACTTAGTAAAAACAAAAATAGACCAATTAAAAAATTATATTGAAAAAGAATTATGTTTTGATCTTTCCAATGTTGTATTTTATTTAGTTTTGGTGCGTAACGTTATTACACTAGACCATCAGAGTTGAAATCCCTGCTTCACACCAGTAGCACTACAGATTTGGTTTCCAGCCAATATACCATTTATTTTAAGTATACTTTTAATAATTTATGATATCATTTAAGTAATTAATAATTAAACACAAATAGGTATGAAATCAAACAAAACATAAAGTAAATCTATAGATTATAGTAAAAAGATAAAAGTCAGTAAATATAACAAATAAACATAAGACAATAAAATTATCTATATAATTTTTGATCTCATTATCAGATCTGATCTAGGATCATATGTTTATCATCCAGATTTAATCAAAGATTAGTGGATCTGACCTTGATCATTCCAAAATCAACTTATAAAAGAAATAAAAGAAGTATTTAAAAAATCAGGTGGTTGAACCAGCCAATTATTTTTAATAGGTCTTAGTACCATATCTTGATCTAGAATCATATGAAGATCATCTATATTTAGACAAAGCTATAAGATCTGATGTTGATGATCCCGAAATCAAAAATAAAATAATAATATAGAAGAAAGATGTATATAAGAAATAAGAAAATTTATTAATATAATAATTTGTTACAATCAAGACTTGAAAATACTTGAATACCAAAGTAGAAGGGGAGAAGAAGATGAAGGTAGATAAAGAAAGAAGAAGGTAGAAGAGGGTGGTGTACTTATGAGAGACTTGTTACAACATGTTAAGGTAGGAAAGGGGTAGGATTAGAGGAGAGGAGAGTAGGTAGGAGAGGATATGTAAGAAGGGTTATAAGAGGTGTAAGATATGAGACCCCTTTGAATGAAAGAGGAGGTCTTTACTTATAGAAAAGAGAGGAGGAATCTTTACTGTAGATAAACAGTGCCTTGTCGGACAACTTTCACTGTTGATGAACAGTAGTCTGTCGAGGACTTTAGACAAAAATACAAAATTCTTTTTCTTTTTCTTTTCCTTCTTTTTTATTTTTTATTTTTTCTCTTTTTTCTTTTTCCTTTTCTGTATTTTCTTTTTCCTTTTTATTTTTTATGGATGGTAAAATACCATAACATTCATCCTCATTATCAGGACAATAATCAAAGTCTTTTAATTCTGAGGATGTTGTTACAGAGGAAGATGATGATGACATTGAGGATGATGATGAGTCTGATGATGAGTCCTTCTTTCCATAAGATATTAGTTTACTTTTTACTAACGATCCTGATGAACTGGGTTTTACTGTTTGTGATACCGATGGTAGTGATTCAACTACCTTTATACAAATAGCTTTATAGTCTTCAATAGTTTATGCAGATGCTAGTAAGGCTTGGGAATGTGCCTTTTGAGCTCCAAACATACTATCAATAGATTTTACTGTTGATACATTATTCTTTCGATCATACCATTCTTTTACAGTATAGTCAAATGTATAATTTCTGAAAGAATTCCACCTTTTGACTTTATGTTTTTCTAGAGTATAGGTACATTAGTTCCTGTATGATATGATACATCATAATACCATTAGTATACCCAAGGAATATAAACGGTCATACAAAAGAGAAGAAGTGGGGGGTATTTTTTCTCTGATACAGAAGGTTGAAATACCATTAGAAGTATTTCTAGGATTTTGAGACATCTGGTGATAATATACTATCATTGTTTCTAAATTTATACCATCATTCAATAAACCATAGAGGGGTAGATTGGTGTTTTATGGTTATGTCAAAGTATACGAGTCATGAATGAGTATATGAAGGGTTTCAGATACAAAAAATTTTAGACTAGGCATCAACGTAATTCCAATAGTTATATGAAATAGCTATGGTCTTATACGAAAAGAAGCTCATTATAAACTTAATGGATTGGTACAGAGGTTGTTTCCAATAAGAAGGATGTAAAATCCTTCTTATTTTTAATGATGAATACAAAATTATATTTTTATCTTTTATATCAAAATTATGTTTTATACTTACAGAATTAGTTTCTTATAATATAGCAAAATAATATTCTTGTGGTTTAGAAAGATTTATTGGTTTGAAAAACCAATTTTTTGGATATACTATTTTTACAATATCCAATGGATTTTTGGTAAAAAGAAGAATTTTCTCCTTTGAGAATAATCAAAAAAGGAAAGTGTTCAATTGGAACATGAAAATGTGACTGAATTTGTCCTAGTTACTCTTTAGAACAGAGTAGATGAAGGGAGGAACTTCTTGAACAAGGAAAAGGATTCAATGACTTCAAAAGAATTGAACGAGGAGCTGTATGAGGTGAAAATCTCATGTATGGTTCTGTAGAGTGGCAGTAAGGGTGACTTATCTGGCATACTATTTTCAATAATAAATTTAGTTTCTAAAATATTTTTCTGAAACCATTATGATTTTTTAGGAAAATTTGTTGAAACTATTTAGATAAGTTGATTCATTTTTACTAAAGGTTTTAAATTGATTTGAGATAGGGTTTTTAGAAGATGAAGATTCTCCTATCTTAGGTTTTACAAAAGGAGAAGTAATAATTTTACCTACAAATGTAAGTGGGAATATTATATTTGTATATATAGGTTAGTAGAAGATATTATTATATGAATTTAGGGGTTAGTGGAAGGTATTATATTAGTATATACATAAATATACATATGAGTGGAGTGTAAGGACATGATTTGGTGTATGAGGGTGCATGTTGGCTAAGTGAATTTGCCTTACACTTAAGTCATACCTTTTATTCCTTTGGTTTTTCTTCTTATCCTCCCATAACTCTCATTTTCTTTCCTTTCTTCTCCTTAGTTGACCAAATCCTTCTCCTCCTCCTTCTTCTTCCTCCATTTCCAACTGAAACCATCTTCTTCTTACTTCCATCTTCAAGTAACACTTAGATATCTCTTCTTCTTTCTTTTAGTTTACCGAAGTATCTCATCTTCTTCTGTTTTCATCAAGCACTTCCTCTCCTTTCCATTGTGTTAGCCAAAACACTTAGATCTTCCTTTCTTCTTATGTACCATAACACTTATGTTCTTCTAGTCAATGTTTCCTTGACTGATCTATCTCTAAAGGTGCAAGCAAAGTTGGGGCATGAATTTGATTGAAGATCGATGGCTAGATCAAGGTGGAGAGTAAGTAGTTTCTATTTTGCTTTTCTTTTCTTAAGGTTAGTTATGGCCGAATGCTGGTGAGTGTGAGATCTTGTAGATCCATGATGTCCGAGGGAAAAGATGTTGTAGCTGAGTAATTTTCTTTGTTTAATTACTAGTTGGAGTCTTTGTAGAGCGGTGTTGTAAAGTGGAAATGAACTTGTGGCTAATGTGTGTGTGTGTTTTGTATATTAGGTTATTTTGGCTAAATAGGTGTTAAGAGGATGAGTAATGGATGTTAATAACCTTTTACATGTTTGAATTAATGAGTGAGTTCACATGATAATTACTTAAGAAATCAGATAACTTAAGTTGCAATATGACTAAAGTAGATGTGATGCGGTTACCCTTGACATTGAAGTTAAATGATTGAAAGTTTGTGGAAAACATTTTCTAATTATTGATGGTGTATTTTTACTGCCTATATCTTGAAGCATCTTTGTGTCTTGAAATGATTTTTGCTTAGGATTAAATGATTTGATCGAAAGGAGGGAGCAAGGTCAGGTGTTTCTAAGATGAATATGTAATAAGTGGTTATGCAAGGTCCTAATCTATACGTTTGTTTTAGACTTTTCAATGAGTAATTCATAGATATATTGTACATTAAATTAAAGGTTATTAATTTTACTTTTTAATGATATAAAGTTTATTTAATTTGGTATTTAAATGGTTTAGTAAAAGATGAATTAAAAAGGGGTATTTCTTAAGAAGTTAAAAGATAATATTTTAAATAACTTCCAAATAAACTATCTTAATTGACTATTTTTAACATCTAAATTAATATACATATAAGATATTATTGGGAAATTTTTTTAAGTCTATGTTATTATAATATCAAATTTATTTCAATTGAATGAGATTTTTGTTAATAATAAAGAAAGTAAATGAATGGATTCTTATATGTGTAATATATCGTTTGAAAGCTTTTTTAAATATAGTTTCTAATAATATAAGAATTTTGTTATTTTGATATCATATATGTTATATTTTAGCTCGTGTAACATGATAGCTAATATAACTAATATGAATAGTAATTACATTTTTAAATGCTATTGTGATCTCTCTAATTGATACTATGTTTAAGTAAGTGAATTGAATTGGTATACATGAATGATTGTTTTATAATGGATTATACACACACACACACACACACACACATACATATATATATATATATATACTACAATGTGATTTCAAAAGTGTGTATTATGAAAGGTTAATGATGGTATTCAATCTTTTTATTAAGTACAGATATTGAATTGTGTTTTAGGTGGTTCTGAGGATGATCAACACATACCACTAGATAATTTAGACAAAGGGAAAGCAATCGCAGGTATGTGTTAGTGTTCCTCGATCATTAAATGATCTAAGGGATGATGTTTATTTTAAAATGCAATAGCATTGAATGATTATTTGTAACATTTTATTACACTCATATATCATTTTATAAGCAGAGAAGAAAATAACAGAAATGAAAGACTTGGTATTGAAATATGCATAATAAAAAAAAGGGCCTAGAATGAAAAAGGAAAAATGAAATGGAAATGGTAAAGGAAAAGCAGAGGGAGAGTGCAATTCATAAATTGCATTCTCAAAGGCATATTTCATCGCATTTAATATTTATTGTTGAAATAATTATTGACCCTGACTTTTCACACTCGTGCGATTTCGAGTTTCTATTGATTCGGTTCGGTATTAGTCCTCGATATCGACCCCGATTATGCACATAGGCCTCTGTGTCTTCCTCTGTGTATTCTAGTGTACAGAACATCTTAGAACTGGTGGGGCCCACCATGGCACCTGGCAGGACCCGCCAATTATTCTGAGTGTTTTGTACATACAGAACACCCTTCACTGTTGCCTACACAAGGCAAGCCACTCGAAATGCAAAATATTACATTTTTGGCCCTGGGCATTATTCACCATGAATAGTGCACAGGTGGGGCCCACCAAGGTATCAACGGGGCCCATTACCCCTATTAACTTATTCTATGTATTCTGTACTTACAGAATACATTTTCCAATTGCCTTACACAAGGTATAGCGCTTGGCATCGCAAATGCCATCTCCTGGGCCTACTACGCTATGGGGCCCACCAAGCAATAGTAGGGCTCGCTTCCCCCCATTGGCCTATTCTGTGTATTCTGTACTTACAGAATATATTTTTTCCAGTCACCTTACGCAAGGCACAGTGCTTGGCATCGAAAATGCCATCCCCTGGGCCCGTTACGCTGTGGAGCCCACCTAAGACATTAGTGGGGCCTACTGCCCCTATTAGCCTATTCTGTGTATTCTGTGCTTACAAAATACACTTCGCTATTGCCTTACACAAGGCATACCTCTGTGGCATTGCAAATGCCACATTCTGGGACCACTGCACTGTGGGACCCGCCAAGCATTAGTGGGCCCGCTACCCACTCTAATTTATTCTGAGTGTTCTTTTTGCATAGAAAACGTCCCATATGTTGCCTTACTTAAGGTGAGGCACTTGGCATTCTGTTTGCCACATTCTAGGCCCTTTTATACTGTGGGGCCCACCAGGGCACTATTTAGTATGAATAGTGCATAGGTGGGCCCACCACACCACTTGGCCTATTTTGAGTGTTCTATGCATACAAAACACATTTTGACTAATACCTACGTGAGATACGACCTTCTGGCATGCCGAAGGCCATTTTGGGCCGAAATAGGGTCGCAAACCCTAAAATGGGCCTCTTAGCCGAAACTCGGTGTTTGGGGCCGAATTTGAGAAAACTTATAACTGCAAAGTTTCTTAGAATGACATTTGCATCTTCCTAGATATATGGCACGTATCCCGTTCTACCCGTACGAGGCGGAGCGCATAGGTAGAAAATGCAACATGCATAGCGCATAGCCCTATAGGCTACGCACGTTGCATAGTAAAGATGTTTGATCGGGAGCCTTCTCGGGACCGAATTTGGAAAAACTTTGTTCTACAAAGTTGTTCCTTACGTCGAATAACGCTTATATGCTTCGGGGCACATCCCGGAAATCACCGCAGTGGGCCCTATTCGAGGGTTTTCAAACTATGTGCTACGCATGTAGGACTATTTGCGCAGCACATAGGCTATGTGCTGCGCACATAGCCCTATATGTGGCGCACATAGTTTTAAAATTTTTCAAATTCGGGCAAAAATTACAAAATTTCCATGCCCAAAAATTGCTCTATAAATATAGAGCTAGGGGTCATCTGAAAGGGATCTGAATTTGCTCTCTAGAGCAGCCAAAACTCTGCCAAAATTACTCCACAATTAATTAGGCCCCTAATTAAAAAAAATCACTTGGATTTAAGGACAAATTTGGCTTAGTTAGGTTCCCTAAACATGGAAGGAAGGAAGATCCAGAAGAAAAAGCCACTGGTTAGAGGTAATTCTTCAAATTTTTCCCGTTTTCTTCTATTTTTATGTAATTTTTGGGTCTATATGCTGCGCATATAGACCTATGTGCACCACATGTAGCACATGTGTGGCACATATAGGCCTATATGCTGCATATATAGACCTATGTACACCACATGTAGCACATGTGTAGCGCATATAGGCCTATATGCTGCACATATAGGCCCTAGATTTCAAAGAAAACCCCGATTTTGACTCATTTTTCGATGGTTTTTCGTTCGATCTGGCCAATTCAAGGCCATTCAAGGCTTTTCCATGCCTTGAGTGTCTTGGATCTGCCCTAAATCTAGCCGTATTTTAAATAATTTTAAATTTAAAATTATTTTTCATGATTTGGATGCCGATCCATGAACCAAAACCCGGTTTAGGGTCCGATCTACTTAGATCGGGGTCGGATCTAGGGTTTCTGCTGAAATTTTTTTGATTTTTCACTCATTTTAAAAGCTATGTGCGCCCACATATGGCTCTATGTGTGCCACATGTCCCTCATATGTGGCATACATAGATCTATGTGCAGCGCACATAGATCTCGATTTTCATAGAAAAACCCTATTTCAACCCAAACCGCTTTGGTTTTGAATTTTCCAGTGACTCCAGTAGCATTTCCATGCACTTGAGGTTCTGGATCTTTCATAAATCATCCAGATCTACTTGATTTTAGCCTTAAAATTAATTATTTCAATTAATTGCTTAATTAATTGTTTGGTTCATCAAATCGGAGGCCAAAACGAGGTCAAAATGAGGTACTGTCTTCATTAAAGTTACTGGATTTTATCTGTAGATTATTTCTGTACTGACAGATTTCATTTTCTTGCAGATCCAGAGGCTATGTGTGCTACATGTCATGCTATGTGTGCCACACCTTGCCCATGTGTGGCGCACATAGCATGATGTGCGGCGCACATAGTTAACGTTTTTCAAGAAAAATTGTATTTTGGACCGTATTTGGCTATATTTTTGATGTAGCCAGTGGTATTTGATGCTTTACAGTGGCTCAAATATTCTGGAAAAGTCATAAAATAATTACATTTAATTAATTTTGGCCTCAAAATTAATTTTTATGATAAAATGCAATTTTTGATCGTATAAATGTAATTTTTTAAAGGATTGGAATTAATTGGTCGTAGGGCTATCTCCCGTAATTTTTGTATGATAATAGTCCTCCTAATTAATTTTTCCATGATCAAATAAAATAATTTTGCTTAAAATTATTTTTATTAAAATGAATTTTCATGATCCGACTCGTGTTTATTCTTTCGATTATTGCCTAATAATTGCTGGATTTTGACTCTTGGTTCATACTTTTAAATGGTATTGGACTAGTCAAATAAATCCAAAATTCATTTGCTACTAATGAATTTATTTGTTTATTTTTCATATTAATCCATCGTGCATTTTAGATTGTGCAAAACCGAGAAGAATAATACCTAGGAAGGAGGGGACGTTACTTAACATCCCAAAATATGTATGCGAGGATATTTACGTAATAGGGTAGGATTTATTATTGGTCTGTAATAATTAAATCCCCCCTATCTCATGTGTACCC
>CANYBF011839983.1:0-16372 GCA_948192965.1 Dalechampia spathulata | reverse complement strand
TGAATTTATAATATGATTTTATATATTATAAAATACATATCATGCAATAAATTATGCAAGTTAGAAAGTATAAATATGAAATGATTTTATGAAGTTATAATAAGAGAAATTAAGACATAAAAAGGGGTTTGAAGGTTCAACCCGTGCTAGAACATGTTATCATATCATAAAGGTATCAGTGACTGATTAATAGTGAAAAATAAAAAAAAGTAATATATAAATTACTATAATTGTAGTATATAATTATTTAAATGAGCTACTTAATTTATGTTGTGATAAGTTTATAGTAAATAATTCATGATGAATATTGACGACGGATTATTCTATCATGGTATTCTAATTAATATCATTGAATATATGTTATGGATGCTATATCTAATGAATGATGAATGATTCATTATTATGGAGCTTATATATGTTCATTATAGCATCAAACTTAAAGTATACATATCATGTCATGAAACATCAGTCGACATATGCATAAACATGACATGACATGGAGAAATAAGGAAGGAGGAAAAAAAGCAAAAGTGAGGAAATGATAAATGAAAAAGGTACTCGGGCATTATGAAATAAATTTCTAAGGTAAATAAAAGGAAAGTCATGAAATAAATGTGAAATGGGTTCCAGTTTGTTGAACCACAGAAATGAAATGAAATGTAAACCCAGTACCAATAATGCATATAATATGAATGGCCAGAATGTGAAAAGGGCAATTTTTATGAAATGAATTGATACAAGAAAATAAGAGGGAGAATGCATGACACGAATGCATTCTCACAAATAACATTTCTCATTCATGCATTATAACTGATATATAAACATGATGACAAAGTGATGAAGGCATCATAATCGCATTCTTATAAGTATTACATTGAATAATGATTTATGGTATGATTTAATGGATTATGTTAATGATGCATTTAAAATAGTTATTGTTATTTCTAATACAATAAATATAATTATATAATAGAAGTAGTGGAATATAGATATTGATTCTTATGCTCATAGACGATGATAAAATGATGAATTATGAGGTCATTAATTAATGCCATTTATATTGAATGTTAATTAAGAAAATAATTAACTTTATTAATTATGTTATGAATTATTAATGGAAGAAATACGTAATAAAGTGAAAGATGATATTTATGAACACTTGCATGATTTTATTATATTTTAAAATATTTACGAAAGTGATGATATTGGTTTATACATGTGTTTGAGCAATTTAGATTATTAGGAGAATTATGGTAGAATGATAATGTATGATATTAATTCTTAAATGTTGTTCATATAATGTAATAGTATTTTAAGAGGATAAAATTATTAATGTATGAGTTATTCTTGTAAGTAATGATGATTTACTGAAGAAAATAAAATATGTTATAAGCAAATTTAATAAAGTATCAATGTAGATTATCAATGATATGAATATTTTAGAGAACAAATAAAAATATATAAATCTGAAATGTTCAAAAAAATATTTTATACGATTATATGGTGATATTGCCATTAAGATGAATTGGATTACATGGATTATTATTGTTCATGATATGTTTTTGATAATATTTTCTATGTTATGTTGTTTAAGAACCACTGAGTAATATACTCAACGTTCGTCATTTGATGAACACAGGTTAATAGACCGATGGAGCACATGGATTCCAAAGCACCTTTTCAGCAAGACTCACTTGATGATAAGGACTTGACCCAGTTTAAAATATCTAAATAAATAAATCAAGTAATTAAAGTAATGTTTAAGGCAGTAAATGCAATATGTAATGTAAGGTTATTCTTCTGTAATTTAATACGTAGTAAATATTTTACGTATATATATATATATAATTTTGCATCACTTGTAGAGTAATTAATGGTTTCAATTGTTTGGTGATTATTAATTATTCTATAGGAGCATGTCACACCTCAGAAAGGCATGACAACACTTGTAGATAGTACTTTTGATGAGATTATTTATAAGGATGATGATGTCCCTACTTTTATACTCTTTGATGATGATGTAATCCTTTCAACGTTTAATGCAATGAAAAATATTTTTTCTTACATTTATGATGTGTATTCTATTGGCATTGTGCATGAGCATGAGCATTATATAAGCATTTTTAACATTAACCCATCAAGCATTGGAATTGTTAACATTAGCATAAATGATAAGCTTTATCCTCTCTAAATTGCATCTAACTTAACTCCTAATAAGAGAATAAAAATTATCAGAGTGTTGAAATAACATATGAAAGCCTTTGCTTCAGGTTATGAAGACATGCCAGGTATTAACAAAATTATAGTAGAACATAAAATTTTGATCAAGCCTGAATTCAAGCTAGTTAAGCAAAAGCTACATTAGCTCTAAATAGAATGGGCTTAGAAGGTTAAAGAGGATATCTAAAAGCAATTAGATGCTAAGTTCCTCAAAGTGGTTGGCTAATGTAGTTTCAATTTTGAAGAAAGATGGTAGGGTCAAGGTCTGCATAGACTACAAGAATTTGAATAAGGCATGCCCAAAGGATGACTTTCCTTTGCCTCATATTAATGTGTTAGTTGACAATGTTGCTGCCAACACTATGTACTCATTTGTTGATAGGATTTCTGGGTACAATCAGATTCTCATAGCTATCATGGATAAGGTGAAAACAACTTTCATCATAGAATAGGGAACCTATTGTTACAAGGTCATGCCTTTCAATCTAAAGAATGCAAGTACTACCTATCAAAGGCCATAACAACCTTGTTGTATGATCTTATCCATGAAAAGGTCAAAGTCTATGTGGATTATATGATAGTGACATATTCTACCAGAGAAGAGCATATGGCTACTCTTGATAGATTTCTTACACAAGTTAAGAAGTATGGGCTTAGGCTGAATTTGAAGAAATGCACATTCGAGGATTGAAATAGATTCTAATAAGGCAAACTCAATCCATGAGATGCCTATTCCTAGAACTGAGATCAAAGTCAAGGGATTCCTAAAACAACTCTAGTATATTAGTAAATTTATTGTTAAACTCATTATTATGTGTGAACCCATTTTTAAGCTTTTGAGGTAGAACCAACCTTTTATTTAGGATGAGAACTGCTAGTTCGCATTTGAGAGGGTGAAGCATTACCTCTTAAACTTACAAATTCTACAATCACCTTGGTTGGGAAAATAATTATTGCTCTATCTAGCTTTATAGGAGGAGTCAATGAGAGTGATGATTGCTCAAGAGAATGAAGCTAGGATTAAGCATGTTATTTATTATCTAAGTAAGAAACTATTACCAATAGAATGCAAATATAATATTATTGAGAAGTTGTGAATGCTTATGATCTAGGTCACTAAGAATTTAGACATTATCGCCAATCATACTATGTTTAGGCGATCTCCAAGGTCAATCCTATGAAGTACTTGCATGAAGCTACTTCACTTGTAGGGAAGCTTTAAAGTGGTTGATCATGTAATCAAAGTTTAATGTACAGAACACCACAAAGAAGGTGATCAAATGCAAAGTGATTACCAAATTCTTAACAGCATGGTTGGTGGATGACTTAAAGACTTTTTAAGCTAGATTTTCTAGATGAACATTTAGCAGTAGTCAATGTCCAAAAATGGCAGTTGCACTTCATCGACACAATTAATAAGAAAGGTACAAGTATAGGAGTTATGCTAGTTACTCTTAAAGGTGAGCTTCCCAATCACTAATAATATGACTGTGTATAAGCATGTTTATTCAAGCTCAAGGTTTTATTAATGATTGATGCCCAAGATTTTAAAGTATTCGGTAATTTGATACTTGTCATTCACTAGTCCATGATCAAGTGGGATGTCAGAGAAGAGAGGTTCAAGCCTTATATTGAATACATAAAGCTTATGGTCTACAATTTTATCTAATGCAAGTTCATTCATACTCCACGTGATGAGAATCAGATAGCTAATGGTTTGGCTACACTAGCTTTAATATGTAAATGATTGTAATGTCAAGTATAGCTAATGATTATCAAGTAGTTGAGGATCCCTTACTATAAGGGTGAGTAGGTTATGGCACTAGACCAACCAGAAGATGTTCTATGGTATGTTAATATCATGAATTTTTTTGAAAACTGATGCTTACCAAAAAGAAGCTAATAAGACCAATAAGCTAATTTTATAGAGGCTAGCATCTAATTTCATCTAGCATTAAGGTATTTTCTATAGAAGAACAATTGATGGTATGCAACTTTAATGCATATCGGGGAAGGAGATTGAAAAAGTTTTACAAATAATGCACCCTGGTACCTATGGATCCTACATGAATGGATTCACACTATAAAGAAAGATCTTGTGCTAAGGTTATTTTTAGCTTACAATGAAGATAGACTATGTATAGTTTGTTCAGAGATGTCATGAGTGTCAAATTTATGAAGAACTGAGTCACATCTCATCGGTTGAATTACAAAATTTAACTATGTCATGTCCTTTCTCAGCTTAAGGAATTGACATCATGGGTGAGATTCATCCTAATGTTTCTAATGGGCATTGGTACATACTAGTGGCTATTGACTACTTCTCTAAGTGTATGGAGGTAGAATCCTACAATTAATTAGGGTAAAGTAGGTTCCAAGTTTATAGAGAAGAATCTTATATGTCGATTTAGGATGTTGGATCACTTGGTGTCAAATAATAGAGTGTAATTCCAAGGCTAATTATTTGATTTACTATAAAGACATGGGATCGAGCATCATCAATTTTCTCCATATTACCTTCAATCTCATAGGGCAATTGAAGCAGCTAATAAGATGATCATGAAGATCTTAGCTAAGATAGTGTAGACTTATCATGATTGACATGAGCAGTCATCGTTTGCTCTATGGGGTTACAGAACTACTATAAAGAGTCATACGAGTGTTATCTCATATTCCTTAGTTTACAGAACAAAAGCTGTATTGCTAATCAAAGTAAAGTTGAAGTCATTTTAAGTAGTTTTGGAAGTTCAATTACTGAAAGTTGAGTGGAAGAGAGCTAGGTATAAGCAACTGGTTCCCATTGATGAGAGATGGCTAAAGGCTTTGTATTATCTATAACTTTACAAAGAATGCATGGTGAATGCATTTAATAAGAATGTCAAGGCTATTGCTATATGAGAGGGTGATTTGGTTCTGATATAAGTCAGATTAGCTATCCATGACCTACACGGGAATTTCTAACCTAACTAAGAGAGCTCATTCCATGTTAAGAAGATCCTATCTAAAGGCACTATCTATATTTCAAACTTGGAGAGTAACAAGTTCTCTGACCCTGTCAACCTTGACTAACTAAAGAAGTATTTTATTTAGAGCAAAGAACAAATAAAGAAAACATAAAGAAAATAAAAGAGAACTGTTTGGTGAGTTGAAAACCTAAAAAGGCAGCTTATGTAAAAGTTAAGATAAAGAAAAAATGCATGCTCAATGAGTTAAAAATCCACTTGGATGGCTTATGTAAAAGTTAAAGCTCTTAAAAGCAAAAGAAGAGCATTAAAATAGTTTAACAAAAAATTTCACACAAGACTGACTGGCGACAAGAGTTAAGTTTGATGCATATTGGAGCTTCTATGTTAGTTTTAACATATTTCATGCAAATGTTTTAATCTCATTAATGCAAATGGAATGCCTATTCATTAACTTAGCCATGAGTAATACTAACATCAAACTTAAAGCATTACCTTTCTTTATTGTATACAATTTTATTGTCTGATAGTCTATGCAATATAGATCTTAAATCATCTGTAGTAGATCCAACCCTAGGGGTCTTTACTAGCATGATCCTATCATGAGGCCAGGTCCTCTCCACATGCTCCAAGAAGCAAGATAGTAGTCATCTTCCCTCAAACTCTAGTAGCAATTGAGGGATAGTCTATCTATGACTATACTAATGACAGACTCTAGTAGTACTATAGTAGACATAAGCCCTAAATCCTAACAACAGAATATAGTTGATGTATATCCTCACTGTCATATGATGTCTATGCCACCAAGGATAGGTCCACCTGACCTCACTCTAAAGGATTGCCTTCATTAACTCGACCCAACCATTAAAAGTCAACATCCTTACCTTGTTGAAGGTGTAGCCTCTCGTCAAATGACTATAAGGTGCATATCTTTATGGATCACCCGTTAGTGATATCAGGATCCACAGCTTCTCCTAAAGCCAAATCTATATAAAAAAAAAGAAAACAAAGAAAAAGCTCATTGACTTGAAAACCTTGTAAAAGGATGCTCAGGTAAAAATTAGAGTGACCTACTAAGCTAAAAATGCAATGGGGTACTTCAAGCAAAAGTTAGGGTCTAAGTAAAATCAGATAACCTGATGAGCTGAAAATGTCATAAAAGATGACTCATGCAAAAAAATTAAGGCCAAAATATAGCTTTTCTAAGTTGAAAACCTGTAAAGGTGGCTTAGAATTCATACCTGTAGCAGTAACAAACTCCACTAAAGCATCTAGACTAACCCCGCTTCACTCTGTCCAAACTGATCATTGTCTCTCTACTATGATCATAAAAAAAAAGAGTCCAACCTTGCTCCATCTAATATATGACTAGACTAATCATTAGATCCATGTGGTAAGATAGGTAAAAGAATAAAAACTATGCCAACAGTTCATATTCAGCTACCCTTAGCGATGAAGGGGTAGTCACCATCTTATGCTTGCACAATTAAAAAATAGTAGTGATATCTACAGAGCCCTTCATAATCAATAATGATCTCACTATAGTAGTACTAATGTCAAATGCCTTGATCAAATATAGAACCACCTCTCCAGTAGGCACCGGTATTATTAGCATTATCATCATGCTATATATGACTTTGAGGATAGCGATGAACTCCTCATACATTAGATAGAGCTCCATATATCCAAATTAGAAGACATAAGCCACTAGATACTAAAACTATGTAACAACATGTAAAAAATTAGAGTTATGGAGATTTGCTAGAATGTCTTTAAATACTAGAGTTCAAACTCTCTCAATCGGCCCCACTCAGTATCATCCTACTGGCGGGAGGTAGAACATAAAGTAGATAATTATTATTGAGTCATCCTTTATTTCTGTATAAAAGAATAGACAAGCCATGTTTTAACAAGGGAACAGAGAATGCATAATATTCATGCATAATGATAATGATAGCAAGCATCTTGGGTTTTCACTATCAGATCCAAAAGATACAAAGTTCAAGCAGTCAATATTATACACTATAGCCCATGTGTACTAGGCATTTCTGCTATGCTATGGTACACTCTTCTAGCATATATCTTGATACATAAGCTACAGGGTTACGACATCATACATATAGAATCAGATGTCATGTCTACACTACATGTCATCATCTCTCAATTGCTCCTCATTTGAACAAGGACTGTTGAGGACCTCAACATCATATTACTTTAGGTGTGCAGTTAGCCAAACAATCTCTTTACCCATCTGCTCAATCATAAGGGCATAGTAATCCCATTCCTTTCACTTTGAGCACAGACTTATCTACATTAATATAAATCATATAGGTATTTTAGGTCATACACGCATACATAACCATCATAAACATAAATATAACAGGTACATACCTAAATATCCAGCATCTCAGAGCTGTGATAGCAATGTAACACCATCAGCAGCCTCGTAACATCAACTATGGCTATCTCGAGGTACTTGTATAGGCCAAGCACATGTCAAATTATCAAAATTAGCAACATATTAATGCACTTTGACTACTAATATGGGTTGTATTTGATGGGTCAAACTCAATCACATCCCTCATCATAGGTATATATTAGTAGGTTTTAAGGTCATATCAACTGACCCTTGATAAAACCTCAGGGACGCTCATACTCAGGAGGTACATTTGAATTTTCAAGCTTTGATCTCAGTGGTGTTGCTTCACCATGCCTGTATGTATGGGAAGCTTGGTGGTAACCCACTTGGGATTTTAAACTCTGGTACTAATCCAAACTCATATGCCATGATCTATAAGGTAAACACACAATCAATGACTAACTTAATAGAAGTCATAGTAGTTTCAAAATTAGCAAAATTCTACTCACCTCGATTACTTGCCAATAGTCGATGAAATCATTTTACATTACTGGCTATAGAGATCCAACCCTTGCATCAGATGGGCTAGTCTAGAACTACATCAAATGGGTGTTTGAGTTAAGAGAAAATTAATTTTGTTATGGAAATGAAATGGTTTTCATTAAAAAGCTTTTAGGTATATGGTTTCCAAGTCATATGTACAACATGTAGCATAATGTATGCGTTGGCCATAAAGAGGCTCTGGTAATGTATGCCAAACCCCTATGAAGATGCACTCATTGAATTAAGCTTCTTGTAAAAATTTTAGTACTTTTCCCCAATGCATCCAATTTTTATGACCCGCAACGTTTGAAATTTAGAAAAATAATCAAAATTCAGCAGACTAATACTCAAATTACTTTTCACTCTATGCCATTTTAATTGTAATTTCACTGATAAATTACTTTTCAATGTTTGATATAGATAGGAAATTGATCTTATAGATGATCAATTTTAATCATTCTTGACTACTAGTCAAGCCATTGATCAAAAAGTGTCATACTCTAACAATGGATCCCAAATGCTATTTTTGGAGGTATTAGACACATTTAGATAGCATAAGCATAGATTTAGCAGTTGATCATCCTAGAACCAGTAATTGTTCATCCCGATCCAGTAGTTGACCACTTGATCTAGCAACAATCACAAAATTAAGCATTTGGTTCCTAAACCGTAGCAGTAAGCATCTGAACTCAGACGTCATGTGATTTTTGAGCCTTGTAACAAAGCCATGTGTTCCAGTAGTTGACCATGATCAGCTTTGATCACCTTGCTTGAGCATGTGGCTCCTAATGATAGAATTGGGTAGATAGGCCTCAATAAGAGCATCTTATGATCAGCTTTGATCACCTCACTCAAGCACCAATCTTTTAATGGCAAAATTAGGTTACATGCCTCAACATGAGCACTACTTTTGATCAGTCTTCATTGCTTACCCAAGCACCAAGCTCTTAGTTACCATACTAGATCACAAGCTTCAACATGAGCATTTTTAATCCCCAAAGCCTTAATTACTAGCCTAAGCGCCAGGCTCTTAGTTACCATACTAGATCATAACCCTCAACATGAGCATTTTTTAATCCTCAATGGATCATACTACATTCCTCAGTGGAGCTACAAGCCTTAACATGAGCATCAGACCTTGCTACAAGCATCAATTAGGTACCTTTCTCTGTCTTTTAGTGAAAAGTCATATCATGATTATGTCTCATTTTGATGACTTTTATCTGTGTCACTGCAAAATGATCCTAATTAGGGGGCAAACTATAAACCCTGACTTTTTACTTGCAAGTTGCAACTTTGGGTTATCTTTGATTTAGCTTGGTATAGGTCCTCAATATCTATCCTAATTTCCATACATGCATTTTATCCTCCCATGAGTGCTTTGGATAGGTAGAGCATGTTACATTTTGCTTATGGAAGATAGAGCACATAGCATGCATTTCTTGCATACATTCAGTTGAGATACACATTATACATGGCTTTTTCCCATGCAAATCTAACATGTTCCATATGTCACCATGCCTTTCTGGTATGAATGATGACTAAAGAGCATAAGCCGCACATCCCTAGGCACTCTAAATATGGGGCATACATAGCTTCTAAAACTTAATCTACAAAGAACATTCTTCTACATGCTGCATATATAGCACTTTTACAGTATATGTTATATATATAGCACTTTTTTGTACTATATATTATGCATATAACACTATACGTTATTCATGTTACTTACAAAATTCATAAATATCAATCATGAATTTGTAGAAGGGGGTTCAAAATTCATTAATTAAGGCCAAACTCTACCAAAATCATTTCTCACTTAATTAATCATTTAATTAAGTTCTTAAATGAGATTAGAGATTAATTAATCCTCACTTAAATTACCTAAACTCATTTGGAATCAAGAGTAAAGCCTAATCCTATTTAGTGAGTGCTGAAATGCTTCTTACTCTATATTTTTTCTTAATTTTCTTAATGGGTGTGTATGATTTTACATTGGTTTTTCATTGACTGACTTCCATCATGAATATAATAGTAACATTCTTATATTCTCTATAGCTAAAATGATATATAATAGTCATATATTTGATTGGGTTTATGAGTTCTTTTGTATTTTTAGTTAAAAAATCATTTTACTTTATTTTTACTCATTATGTATGGCACACATCTATCTATATATGGCACACTTCCCCTTACATGCTATGCATATAGCCTCTATTTTTAGTATGTGTTGTATATGTCATGCTATATGTTGCACACATAGCTATGGAATTTTCATTATTTCATGATTTTTCACTCATTTTCATTATTTTTCTTCATGCTAATCGAAGTTTTCTGCCAGATCCTCAATCAAGCATCCACTTTGCGTTCATAAATTGATTGAAATGTTTTGTTTTATATGTTATTAGTGTGAAAATGATATGAAATTATGCTAATGATGATAAGTATATGATAAGATTAAAGTGTATAGCTCTAATATTGAAAATGGAAATTTTGATGAAAACCATTGAAATGGACCCCTGAACAGTGATAAATTGATGTTTTCGAGGTTGAAAACATTTAATATGATTAATTAAGTATGCTTAAGATGATTGTTTTAACATGAATTTGATATTTACAAATTTTAGAAAAATTAAAATTAGGATTAATTATGATGTCATAATTGAGTGATGATGATGTAAGCATATGAATTTAATTATGATCTTTATGCATTAGAAAATAAATAATTATGAATTAATAATGTATTAGTAAGAGTATATAATAATATATAAATATTTAAAAAGTATAATTAGTATTTTTAATTATGATTTCATGATGATGTCATAATTTGGTTTTGATGATGTCATAAATGAGTAAGGTATTAATTAATGATATGTAAATAGATAAATAGATAATTAAAAATAAAATAAGTTAAAATATATTTGAATTAGTATATTAAATTAGAAGTGGGATTGGTAATTGAAAAAGTGTATAGGTATTTGAAAAAGTAGTTTTGGAAGTGGTGTTAGTGGATGGAGAGAGAAATGGTATTTTATTAGATAGAAGATGGTAATTGTTAAATAAATGTGTATTAATGAATATAGGGTGTAGAAAATATGAAATTTAGGTTATTTATTGGTGAGATTTAAAAGAAAATACATTACATATACATAAGGTATGTATAAAGGAGAGAAATTCAATGAAATTATGTGTATTTTAGCTACTTTAGGATTACCGAACACCCCACCCCAATTAACCTTACGGTTTTATCACCTTATCTCCTTAGCACCCTCTCTTTAACATAATAAGCCACTCATTTATTATCCTATACTAAGTGACCGAAATAATACACTCTTTCCTTTCTTTCTTCTTCATTTTTCTATCTTAGTTCTTACATTTCTTTACTTCTTTCTCAAAGAGCTGAAACAAAACTCCAATATACCTTCATTTTCTTCCTAAACTGTATGTCTAAAGTTAGTTTCATAATTGAAGACTAAGTTCAAGATAAGAAATCTTCATTTTTCCTTGTTTTACAAAGAAGCCAAAGTGTTTCTTCTTCAAGCAAGCAAAAACTGCAAGCTCTCTTCTTCTTTTACTTGGTTTTTCAAGTTTCAAGCTAAGTTAGTGTTGAATCTTAAAGTTATGGCCTAATATATGCATGTTTTCTTCCATTAAAAGAGGGACCAAAACCCTTTTCTAGTGGTTCTTCAAGAGTAAGTTGAATCTATTAAAACCTAAGTATTTTCTAAGAAAACCAAAACTACGTTGATGTCTAACTCTATTTCTTGTTTGATTTAGCCTCTTTAGTGTACATGCATGTGTATGGTAAAGTGAATCCAAGTGTTACAAGTTGAAAATAAGTTAAGGTGCAAAGATTAGAGCTAGATCAAGGGGGAGACTACATTTCTAGTTCATTTTTCTTTTAGTTTCTTAAGGTGAGTAAGAGTAAGTATTAGTTAGTGGTAGATTGAATAGATTTATGGATTTTTATGAGATTTAAGTCTTGGCCAAATGGTATTTAGTATATTTGATGATGTTTGGTTGTTGTTTTGAAGGTTAAAATACTTAGAGATGTAAAAGGCATGAAATAAAAGGATTTGTGATTGTATGGGTGAGTGTGTGTGGATTTCTTCTTCATGGCCAAATGGTTTTAAACAAAAGGATAAGTGATTTGATAAGATTTAACATAATAAGGAAAGGATTTGTTAAAAACAAAAGATTAATTTTAAGAAAAGTCAAAAACTTAAGTTTTAATATAAGTTAAATTGAAGTGATATGATTATATTTAAGTAAAGTTAAATGGTTTTGACTTAAAAAACAAATGGATTCTATTAAGTTTGATTTAATGATATAATAAAAGAATTAAAGTTAAGTTAAATGGAAGTATTATTATGATTAAGAAGGTTAGCTTAAAGTATGAATTATTAAAATGGACTTAAGATATGAATTTTTATTATTTGATGGATTTATATGAAAGTATTCAGCCACAATGGAAATGAGGACTTAAATGAGCATTAAAATTAGTATATTAAGAGTAAATGAAAGGTTTATTGAGGTCATAACTAAATAGTATACACTGGTTGGTTTAAGTCAAGCATATTGACTCAACTAAAGGATATAATGAAACGTGATTTAAGGTATGTTAAAAGAACTTGTGATAAAATATAAATAAGAACTAGGAAGATTATAAAGTTTGATAAATAATGATTAAAAGTTAAATGAATTGGTTAATTATTGGTATGATAAGATTAATGGAGAATTTGATCTGTTAATAGAAGTATGTATACTAAGGATGTAAATGATCACTTAAGCAGATACAGTAAATATTATTAAGAAGGTTAAAAAGTAAATAAATGATATAAGATTATACTTAAGTAATGGTTAATACACAGGTCAAAGAAGATAACATATGATATGATGCTGTTAATGGAAGTATTGAATAAATAGATAATAAACAGTTATATTAAGTGTTATTAGACATATGATTAAGTATAATAACAGAAAGATATTTAAGTAAGGATAATGTTTAAATTGTTAATTGAATATAAGACGGTATTAGTTAAAGGTTAATATAAGCAAAATATTATAATAGTTCTGATATAAATCAATAATAGCAAAGTTCAATATATATATACATATATTATTATTGAATTAAAATAGATAACAGGATTAATTTAAGAAAAAGGGGGAACTGAAAAGTTAAATGAATTTGATACCAATTGCTTAAATATTCTATTTTTGACAGAAACTGTTAAGTTATTAAGTAATTAATTGATAACAAAATTTGAATTTAAATAGAAAATGATGATCAAATAATTTTAAATGGAGTTATGTTTTTTAAAAAAATAAAAAATATAGGATTTAATAAGATAAGATATTATAATAATAAATATTATATTATGGTTTAATTCTTAAATATAGTAATGATAGTATTTTAGTAAGGAGTAAACATAAACAGGAATATGTTGATTTTCTGATAAATTATGATGGAGATTTATAATGATAGAATCTTAAGACATCATTTTTTTTTTAGTAACAGAATATAATTTTAAAAAAGGGAGGTATATTGAATAAATTATTATTTACTGATAATATCAATTATGTTAATTAAATAAGGATAAGATAAGACATAATTAAATATGATGGTATTGTTTTAATTAATTGATTGAGAAATAATTTAAAAGAAGGTTTTATGTTATTCAAAGGTTTGAAAAGTGCAGTTTCAATGATATGATGATAAATTTTAGAAAATAAATTTAAAGAGTTGATGCTATTATTAATAGTAATATGATTTTTTATATAATATTATGATTTAATGAGTAAATAATATTGATTTATGATTTATTAGTATAAATGGTATATAATAATTAATGATAAAATAAAATATATTAATTAAAGATAAACATTGCATTATGATTAGGTAATTCAGTGGACAATCCTCACGTACCAACAAAAGAATCAAATAAAGGAAAGGATATTCCAGGTTTGTGCTAGTTTAATTGAAAGTCCTACATCATTAAATGATCAAAGGGACGATGAAATGGTAATACAATGGCATTACAGAATCAATCATGATATGTTATCATATATTAATCATGTCATAATGCATTAATCATGAATCATGACATAGCATGACATGGTGAAATAAGGAAGAAAGAAAGTGAATTGATATGAGAAAAATGTTAAATGATTTATACTAGGTAACATGATATAAATTCCTATAAGAATTAAATAAAAAGGAATATGTTACGAAAAGAATAGATTAGAAAGAAAAGATGATAAATAGGTTCAAATAATTTGAACCATAGATATGATATAAATGAGAGACCCAGTAAATGTGCATATAAATGAAATGACCAAGTGTATGTAGGATGGATATGAGGGAGAGTACAAAACATAAAAGCATACTCATCAATATATACATGGTTTATAAATAGATGATGATGATATATTAAATGATATGAAGTTATATAATTATGAGCATATCTTGCTTTTGTTTACAATCAAGACATATATCATATCATTCAAGTTTATTAATGAAATATTATGAATGAGATGACAATTTAAATGATGATGATGATATGAAATATGATGATAATGACATATAATTAATGATTAAATAATATTATCAATAATAATGGCATATCATAAAGGATAATGTAAAAGCATGTTTGTTATATCTAATGATGTTTTAGAATTTGTTATTATAATGATTGTTGTGATATTTTTTTTAATACTTGTTGCACTAGCACCACTGAGTTTTATACTCAGCGTTTGTCAATTGATAAACACAAGAATAAGTAAAGCCGATGAACAAGAACGTTGAGGCAGCAGCTGGACATTTCCAATAAGCTATTGGTAATTAGTTTGAGGTTTTTCAGACTTCTACATCAGATATACCAGACTCACATAAAAACATTAAAATGAAAGGAGTAGATTATAGTTCAAATGTACCACAGGCAATATTTAATCAAGAAAATATGGTAGATAGCTATTTAAACCAACAAGTAAATTCTATATCATCACCCTCTTCACCATCAGCATCAGCTATAACAGAAAACGTAAATAGAGAATTAAATGTGATAAGTAAAGAAAAGATTAATGAAAAATTTGTAAAAGAAGTCACAAAAACTAAAAATTTGAAAAAATTAAATAAGATAGTAAAAAATCATAATTTTGAGGAATTAAAACAAGAATATTTTGATTATATAGAAAATAATAAAATAAAAATAAAATTTTTTGAATGGTATGAAACAGTTAAAGAAAAAGGATTAAATCCAATTACTATAAGAGATAAAAGGCCAGAATGGATAGTAAATGAAAAAACTATTCAAGATGATTTTCCACCTAATACTATTAGTAAATTTTATTTAGGAGATAATGAAATAATATATTCACCATTTAAAACAGCTAAAAAAGATGACCCAGATAGAAAAATTATAGAACAAAATAATTTTTGTAATGCTAGTCTACAGTGTATGAATAAAAAGATTAAAAAATTAGAAAAATCATTAGAAAATAAAGAAATAGATATGTTAGAAGAAGATGAAGAAGTAAATGAAAATTTTATATTTTTATTACAAGAAATAACTTCGAGAAAATATTTGATAAAAATAACAATAAAATTTTCAAACAATTATGAAATAGATACTATAGCATTATTTGATACAGGAGCAGATTTAAACTGTATAAAATCAAATTTAGTACCTAAAAGATTTTGGAAGGAAACTAAGGAAAAATTATCAGCAGCAAATAAATCAAAATTAGATATTTTAGGTAAAGCAGAAGCATCAATTAAAAATGAAGAATTAGAAGTAAAGACTATATTCTTATTATCAGAACAAATAAATCATATGGTTATATTAGGAACACCTTTTATAAATTTGATAACACCTTATTCAGTTAAAGAAGAAGGTATAAAATTCAAAGTAAAAAATAAAACTGTTAGGCTAAATTTTACAGAAAAACCTAAAAGGAAGAATTTGAATTTATTAAAGGCTCATTCGATAAAACAGTTAGAAATAAATGCTATTATAAAATCAAAAGAAGAACATATGAATAATTTAAAAAATAATATTCATACAGAAAGAATAAATAAACAATTAAACAAAGAATTCATTAAAAGTAAAATTGAAGGATTAAAAGGATATATAGAAAATGAATTATGTGTGGATCACCCAAATGCATTTTGGAATCGTAAACAGCACATGGTAGATTTACCTTATGAAAGTAATTTTGATGAAAAGAGTATAACCACTAAATCAAGACCAATTCAAATGAATCCAGAAATGATTGAATATTGTAAAAA
>CANYBF011839930.1:0-56988 GCA_948192965.1 Dalechampia spathulata | reverse complement strand
GGATTTGACTGCTAAGGGTATACGTATATGCTTCAGACTGAATCTTGTATGTGAAATACTAAATTTGTACTACAAGTTATTGACCAAAACATTTCTTGCAGATGAGTTGTAATTAAGAGGCATGCTCGGTCAAACATATATTAAGAGGCAGTTGATAACTAGTCCTAGTCAGATGACTTGCATAAATTCAATATCACTTTGAAGAAAATAGACAATAAGCTACGGTAGCTATTGTTTATTATGGGGAATGCTTTATTTTATGTTTGGTTAATGACTAATCAAGCTAGCTTATCCAACAATTTTCTGTCTAAATAAGCAAGTTAGCCTATACATAATACGCTTCTAATATATATCATAAAGATGAAAGAAACACATATGTATCGAACAGCTGTGAAGGCATTGTTGGAAGATGTCAAGCCTCGTCACCTTGAATATGTCATGTGTCACAATGTCTAAAACCCTAACATGCATGCATGGCTCAAGGCTCCTTCATATTCCACTTCACAATTGTCATTAATCATCTTGTCCTTATTATCGAAAAGCTTGTTAATTCGAGAAATGTATTTAGATGTTACTCCCTCCCTTCAGGGGCGGAGCCAAAGGGGCAAAAACATTTAAAATTTTACATATAATTTTAATTACATGCTTAGTAATTAAAGAAGAAAAATCTTTCCCATGGCCACCAATTTATGAATGTCATAAATATAATAAGATTAAGGTTTGGAGCTATAATAACGGCTGCAACGTGTTTCATAGTTCACAGGACAGAAATGCAACCCTCCAAGAAAAGTGACGTCAAGGGAAAGACAAGTCCGATACAAACATGTGTCCCCCAAATGTGGGGTCCAACTTGACCCCAGGAACAGTAGAAAAACTTGAAACCCCAATATTTAGTTTGAAAAGAACTAAATAACCGACGATTACGTGTAATTAAAGTGGAAAAATGTGAGTAATAAAACAAAAGAAAGATGGTTAGTTGCCTAATTACCTACTCACGTGACTAAAATAATTGTGGTAGGGACGGTGCAAGCATTGCTAGCCGTACAAGTACAATAGAGAAATTGGGACATATGCCTGCAACTAGCTGTCCCCACCCATCTCTTTTTAAAATTTAATTATCTTTATCATCCAAAATTATTTTTGATTAATTAAGCAATTCAAGAAAGGGCAAAAACAACAGTGTCGTCCACCTGTATGTGGTATGTGGCATTTGTCTGGGTGTTGATGTTATCAGGGTATCCGGTCATATTGAAGTTTGAGATTTAAATACAAGGACCGGTCAAACCATATATTGGTCTGAATGTTTGTTGTATTAAACAACTTCTCGGTTAGTTTCCACTTGAAAAAATAGAAAACATATATTAATGATGAGTTAGTTATTGTTATTACTGAAAGCTTCTACCTGCAGTTTAAACAATTATATTCTGCTGTCAAAATAATGCTATCCAGTTGTGTTCTAATATACCCATCTCATCACATGATTCTCTTCAGCGTTGTTTTTGACGCAAGTTGGAGAATCGGATGTTTGATGAAACAGGATGGAGAGGGTAGACGGGCACGCTTCTGTAAGGGTGGCCCAATAGAAGCTGGAAGGGCAGCTGCAAATAGGCAGATTCCTTGCACTGCATCTCAAAGTAGAAATAAAACGGAAGCGTATCGGGAATTGTTGCCCATCCTGCAGGAATTGGAAAATCAGGAAAATGGCTCTGCCGTAACAAAATATGGAAATGTAAAGGAACTCTCGTATTCGCTTCCAAGTTTCACGTTTTAACTATTGATTATGCATTCAAATCTCCTACATGATAAATGGTCAATGGCTCTTTTGTTTTTGCTTGATGAACTTGTGGTGATATTTGTAATATTGAAATTAAGCCAAATACTAATCCACTTTAAATAACTGGTGCAATTAGAATCCGGGTTAATCAATGAACCAGCTGAAGACATTATATGGTAACAATCTGTACAATACGAGCACATATCAATCAGCAGAGGATGATAAGCTTCATTCCTCATTTACAATGCACAACACACACACACACGCCACCCCCCAAGATGAGCAGAAAATGTGTATTTCATCCTCGTTAATCTAATCTACCCTTTCTTGATACAAGAATTAGGAAATGAAATATACATATATTAGTAGCTAATCCCTCCAGGAAGAACAACGCAAAATCAAAGAAGATAAAAAACCAGAACAAAAGGGAAAATCACACACAAACGCTCAGCAGAAAACATTAGCAAAAGTGTCGAGAAAAGCATACCCTTTTCTTTTCTCTCTCTCTCTCTCTCTCTATTCAGTATCCGAAGGTAAATGTGCAGCCTCAATTGGTAAAGGTTCAGAAGGCAATTGTGAAGGATCGAACGGTACCGGTGAGGAAGCAGCAGAATCAGTAGCTTCAGATTCTTCCTGCGTCAGCTTTTGCAAGCCTGGTTTTAGTTCCTTGTTGCAGAACTCTTCGTATTCTCCTTTGTCCCCTCCTTTCTTCTTAACCTCTACCACCACCAATTTTGGTGTTAATTCGAATATCTCAGCTGCAATTGTTAATGGACCTTTGACACCTTCCCTGGACCCTTCCAAGCTCACTCTACAATCCTTTTTCCTCACTGTAAAGCTCACAAGTTTAGCAATTTCCTCCAATTTTGAAATAATCCTAGAAACAGGAGCACCTGAAACAAATCTTGCTCCTTCCCCGCCTTCCTCAAACAACCCAGACAAATCAAACCCAGGTGAGAAAGAAATGATATCAAAAGCATTTAAACTAGCAGGTCTAGGCAACGAAGTGTTGACGATTCTTCTAGTTTCGAATTCAGATTCTGATTCAGACTGGGATTGATCAGAAGATGAACCAGGATCATCATGTTGTTGCTCACCTTGTCCATCAAGCTCGAAGCTGAAAACTTTATCGTCCTCAATATAGAATTTAATATGCTTGAATCCTTTTTTGAACCACTTATTATCCATAATCTCAGGAATAGTAATCCTGGTTACAGGATTTGTATCCAAAAGCTTCAACAAAAGCTTAATTAGCTCTTGAGAAAACCATCTAGGACATCTAAATTCACCCTTGTAAATCTTTCTATACATAACCATGATATTCTGGTCATGAAAAGGTAAATAACCAGCCATTAAAACAAACAAAATAACCCCACAAGACCAAATATCAACTTTAGCAGCATCATACCCTTTTCTTGCAAGAACTTCGGGAGCAACATAAGCAGGAGTGCCACAAAAAGTATGAAAGAGGCCATCCTGTCTAATCTGATCAGAAACAGCACTTAACCCAAAATCAGAAACTTTTAAATCACCATTCTCGTCAAGAAGCAAGTTTTCAGGTTTCAGATCACGATGGAAAACACCTCTGGCATGACAGAAAGAAACAGCAGAGATTAATTGTTGAAAATATTTTCTAGCAACTTCTTCCTTTAATCTACCTTTAGCAACTTTATTAAACAATTCACCGCCACGAACATATTCCATAACAAAATAGATCTTCGCCTTCGTAGCCATAACCTCGAAAAGCTGAACTATATTCGGGTGTCTAACACGGCGGAGAATGGAGATTTCACGTTTGATGTGAGCGATTAAACCTCCCTTGAGAATCTTCTCCTTGTCAATGACTTTGATGGCTACACTTTCATTTGTTTTAACATTACGGGCATGATAAACTTTGGCAAAAGTTCCATGTCCGAGAAGCTTACCGATCTCATAACGGCCTAAAAGGAGAGCTTGATTTGGGTTGGTCGGATTTCTTGCAGCCATAAGAAAGATTCAAACTTTGATTGAATGGAAGAGAAAGGGGAATCGGGTTTTGGATGTTTTAGGGTAAAGATTGAAAACAAGGAAGCAACGATAAGAGCATTGAAATTGTTTGAATGGAAGAAGAAAAGGAAAAAGCTTAATTTGGAGAAATGTGGTTGTATTTTGTGATGGTGATGATGGTTTTTGAGTGGTGTAAAAGCCGAATATTTTCTTTTTAGAATACAAATATCAATTCCACGCTTTTATATCATCACGGATTTTAAAAACTTGGCAAAGCATTTTGTATTTTTTGAATAAAGGACACTCTTTAATTTGGCAAATGTTTCGGCTAATTATGTCAGTTTCCTGTGACTATGTTACACGTCAGCATTGCGAGTTCGAATGTCAGGCCTGTTTTCCAATCTATGTATATATTCATTTGGTTCACCATCTACAACAAAAGATGGTCACACGCCTTTCCACAATATTGGTTGATTCCTGCTATAATATGATCCCAAGTTGCAAATAGATACAGCCGTATGCTGATGATTATCCATGATGACACAGTGGGTGACCCAAACAAACAAACAGTCAAATATATGGCCGCCACGTGTAGTTGTGCACCACACCTGGCCAAAATACCAACCTCCCTCGTCTCCCCGTAAAAATAATAGAAAATATTGAATTTTCAAATGGTGATAATACCGTTGGATGAAAGCTGATCGACGGTGTTGCGGAGTTTTATCTGAGTAGGAAACAAGTGGAATCACATTGGTCAGAAAAACTTTAAATAATAATCCCGTGAAGCGAGGGTACACGCTATTGCCGATAAGGCTGGCACGGAGTCAACTTGATGGTCGGTGATGGATTTTGATGATTACGTCATTTACAGAAATAAAAAATACCTGCTAAACAATATCGTTTGAAAATACCATGCAGAGAAAATGAACTCCATTAAATTGACCTTCACAGCTTCGAGACTAGTCCTCGGCAAAAAAAAAAAAAAAACAAGAAGAATTGCTGTGGAAAGAATGGTAGTTGAAAATGTCGTCAGCCCTGCCGTAAAATAGGAAAAACAGATGTAGCTAATGTTGTTGCAGTTTAGGGGCTAGTAGAAAAGCCACGTCCCCAACTTTCTTGCAAATTGGTATCTCCGTCTTGATGTGTGTTTTAAGAAACAAAAAGGTCGTCTTATGGACTTCGTTTGGTGTAAAGTTTCCCCATCAGTTCCAGCAACTATTTCGTCCTTAATTGCCATCCTTGGTTGGCCTTTTTCGTTTTGTGATTTTAATGCATTTGTCTGTTTTTTCTTTATAATCTTTTACATCTTTCGACCCATATCAAGGAATTTGTTGAATTGTACCTTTCTTCTGCAATCAATGAACTTTATTACTTTTACATGGAATGATAACTTTGCCAAGCCCGTGTCTATAACAAAATCTCACTGATCGTAACTTCTGTAAAATAAAAAAAATAAACTTTATATTGTGAATGGGGTGAGGGAACTATGCACCTGATGCTGTAGTCAAATATGATACCTTGTTGCCTGATGGTCTTCATGTCCTCGTGGATCCAACGAGAGTTACAGCATGACTTAACTGGAATTTGTCATTCCAGGCTGGTAACCAACTGCTTTAAAGGCTCTTGCCCGCGTTCTTTCTGGTATATAATTGGGCTTACTAGTAAAATTGTTCTGGTCTTTTCTGGATTGATTTTGCATTTTCCTTTGCAGATCCATTGGCCCATTTACACCAGGGTTCCTTTTGGAGAAACAGGTTGCGGAACTAACTGTATGGCCCTTTAGTACTGTCAGTGACCAAAGAATAGCAGGTACATGTTCTTAGGCGTAGAAATAGCATTGTTAACCTTCGCACCTATCTTTGACAATGCAGCAACTTTGATTATTTTATATTTTGGCTCCCATATGTATGTAGAGTTACTTTAGTAAAGGATAATAGTTTATAATACTGAGGTTTAGTTGTCATTCCATTTGGAATTATGTGGGTTGGTTGATATGCCATCGATCCAACTTACTTACCTGCTTACCACTTTATCAACGAGAATAAAAGAACAAAGAAATAAACCAAATGACACGTGCGAAAGCAGGTGAGAAGCAAATTACTTACGGATGGTGGTGGAGCAAGTTTGCCTGCCGCATCTTGTAATATGACTTTCACACGTGGATTTTTCTAAAATGCTGATACGCAAAATGCCAATCTCCCATGCACAGCTATTACTTGTCATTTGATTTGATGTTATAGTTACTATTTTTGCTAAAGGAACGTCTACTGATTTTTTTAGCCTTCAACTGTTTTATCATTAATATCCCAATTCAAGATTTATGTCAATGGATAAAAGTTTCATCATCTGGAATGGAATTCATTAAAGAAAGAGCCAACCCAGTATCTTCTGTACGAGAGGGTACAGTACAGGAATATTGAATTTGCATGTAGAGTTCGGTTATCTGATCTGCAGATGAGCGAGTTGGTGCATGGAAGAATAAAGGCACGAAAACGACAACCTGGAGATTTCAGGTTCTCGTCGTCCTGAGAAAGAAACTAAAGCCGATTTGACCAAGAGTGCGAAACCAAAATGAAAATCTGGTGCAACAATGATGCGAGAGTCAAATGAGTGTACACATGGCTTTTTTTTTGTCAAAAGAGTGCATAATTTTCCCACCAACAATTGATGAAATTATATGCTAATAATTCTTTAATTCTCTGTCCATTTATTTCTTCGAATTAAGGTATTTGTCAATTGCTGCTGGGTATAAATGTCACCATCCATCCAGAATTCAAAAATTCTGTGCATATTCTAGTTAGTGGGAAGTTAGTGGTGAAGGAGCCAAGCCGTACAACCCTCCTGATTTTATTCATAGAGTTCATAACATTTCCGAAGTCTTCCGGAATAAATTTATGGAGAGTTGAAAGGCATGAGGCCAAATAATCAAAATACAAAGATGCACAGGAGTGACTAAGTTAATGGGGAGAAGCAGACATCTGAGGCAGGAAACAGTTGAGCATGATGCAAGAATCTTAACAAAAAAGAAACAGATAAAAAAATAAGAGAAGAAACAGATAAAAAAATAAGAGAAGATGACGGAATCTACATGAACATTATAAGACAGAAACAAACATGCAAAGAAACCCATGAAAATGCAATGCATCAACTCCATTATCTATTTCTCAAAATCATCTCCTTGTAATAATAATAATAATAATAATAATAATAAGAGTTGTCTGTCACAATGTTTATTCTGTGTGAAAGAAACCAAACCTTTTTTTCCTTTTTTCTTGGTTTCTAACCAATCTCTTCCCTTTTCCTTTGAAATATCCTTGCATCAACAGCTGGACCCTATTCTTTTGGGTCCCAGACGTACCTGAAGAAAGTACAAATAATCAATGAGCCATTCCCTATGATCAAAATCACAAAATCAACGGCCTAGATCCTATTTCCTTCATCATATCATGGACCCAAGTGGGAAATGGACAGTTTGAGCTCGTAAAAGAGTTGAACAAAGCAGAGGTACCAAGTGACACCATCTAACGAACTGTGAAAAATAGTCAACCATAGCGCTGCTGCCCGTATCACATCTAGATTCGTGAAAGCAAATGGGTCGATCCACTTCACCAACTTGTATTCGGCGCCCTGTTATAAATGAACCCATCTTTTTTTTTTTTTTCTACTTTGGGCTAAATAGGTAGGAGTGAATGCGTCCAGATTTTAATATAAAGAGCAGCAGGTGCCAGAGGAACAGGGAAAAGAAAGTTGAAAACTTTTAACCCCCCGTAAATAAGACGTCAACTTGGAAAAAGAAAAATAAAACCGAGTAAGCACCGGATCAGCAACCGCTGATTTTCATTATTATAACAAGTAAAAACCCTTTTCGAGATAAGAGCCATCGTTGAAAAATTATTTCCTTACCAAGCACTGAACAAAGGAAAAAAGTAAACCATTATTTGCAATTTCCTTCTTTCTTTATTTTCTTATTAATATATATAACACCTCGCCCCTCTTTTGTACTGTTTCTGTTACACTTAACGCCCTTTGTTTCTTTCTCCTGCTTCACTGAAAAACAGGGTCTTTTTTTTTTTTTTTTGCTCTCCATTATCAACAACTGCATTAGTTTTGTAACTAGTTGGCTTTCTCTTTTCTTTTATCATTTTTGTCTCCCTTGCTTCTTCTCTCTTCTTGCTTTCTGGTATGGATATTAGATGTCAAAGGATTTGAATCTTTGAAGGGAGAAAGAAATGGAAGCGTTCTGCAGATTTTTTCTTGTCTTTTCGCTGCTTGTAGTTGTGACTAAATCAGAATCAATCTGCAACAGTACAGACCAAGAATTTGTATCTAGAGCTTTCAAGTCCGTCTCAGGGTTCAATCTTTCTTGGTTCCGTCTCGCTGATTCCAACTGTTCTCGTCCTCCTATTCAAGAAATAAGGCTTCCTTCTAGATATTTGAGTGGCACCATTTCATGGAGATATCTGAAGAACATGTCCAGCTTGCATGCGGTTGATCTCTCCAGCAATTCAATTCAAGGTCAAGTACCAGGTTGGTTTTGGTCTATAAAAAGCTTGAAAGAAGTTAATTTAGCTAATAATATGCTTGGAGGGAAAATCGGGTTTGCACCCAATTTAAGAAATAGTTTCTTCTCCTCCATCGAAGTGCTCAATCTCTCAACCAATAGGTTTACAAACTTGGGCAAACTCTCTGGTTTTGTAAATTTACAGGTTCTTGATCTTTCAAGCAATAATATTGGTTCTTTACCTCCTGATTTTTCAAACCTGATCAGGCTAGAGAGTTTAAACATTTCAAGCTGCAAAATTTCAGGCAGTATAAGAGCTATTTCAGGTTTCCATTCATTGAAATATTTAGATGTCTCGAACAACTCCATGATTGGTACTTTCCCTTCCGATTTCCCTCCATTAGATGGTCTCAAGTTTTTGAATGTCTCTTTGAACAACTTTACCGGAATTGTCCATTCTGACAAGTCCTACAAATTTGGAAAATCAGCCTTTGTTGATGGTGGCAGTTTCAATTTCACTATCACTAATACCCCGTCAAAAACACCAGTTAATAATACTGGAAAACCACATTCAAATGCAACCCCGCCTCAAAACAAGACTGCCCAAAATCAAACGCATCATGAGCCGCCAATCCACAAGACCACAATCAAGAAACCCAATCCCAAATCAAAATTGAAGAATAAGGCTCTAGTCATCTCTGTCTCATCAATATCATCATTTCTCCTAGTGTCCGTTGCCATTTGCGCCATCTACAGGCACACAAGAAGAAAGACAGTCACTAGAAACAAATGGGCAATCTCAACACCGGTACAATTCCCATTCAAAATGGAGAAATCAGGACCTTTCAGTTTCGAAACTGAATCGGGCGGATCATGGGTAGCAGATATAAAAGAACCAGCATCAGCAGCAGTAATCATGGCATCTAAACCGTTGATGAACTTGACCTTCAAAGACTTGATGGCAGCCACGTCAAATTTTGGCAAAGACTCGCTCCTATCAGAAGGCAGATGCGGACCCCTGTACAGAGCAGTCCTATCAGGAGATCTTCACGTGACAATCAAAGTGTTGGAAAATGCAAGAGGTCTTAATGACGAAGAAGCCGTGGCCATTTTTGAAGGACTATCAAGACTAAAACATCCTAATCTATTGCCGCTGTGTGGTTACTGTATTGCTGGTGAGTGAGTTGTTTTAAACGCATTGACCTAACTTCTTTATTGAAGTCAACAGGATTTAATTTAATTCGAAGCTGCTACGGTGTCGTTCTGAGTTCGAAAAAGTTACGACTTCTTGCACCAGTCCCATTTGATCCCCGAGGGTGTTAATTATCCCTTTTCATCGTCGATTAATGGTTTTATAGCAGTGGTGAATCGATTTGCATAATCTGGAATTTAACACCTGTAATCACATAGAGCAAAGAGCTGGGGACACGGTCCCTTAGATTGCATAGGGAAAAGCAAGAACGGCATGAATCGGCCCCACCAAATTACATGAAATTTAGTGTGAAAATGATATAAATCAAACTGCAAAGTGACGTTCGTGTTCTTTTTCTTTTTGTTTTTTTTTTTTTTTGCGCTTTTTGCTATCTCAGGTAAAGAGAAGCTGGTGTTGCAAGAATTCATGGCCAACGGTGATCTCCACCGTTGGCTCCACGAACTTCCCACACTCAAACCAGACGTGGAAGACTGGAGCGCTGACACCTGGGAACATCAAAATATTTCTGGGTTTCATGTTTTTTCATCAGAAGAGAAAACCAACTGGCTCACGCGCCACCGCATTGCTGTGGGTGTCGCACGTGGACTCGCCTATCTTCACCATACCGGGTCCACCCATGGTCACCTAGTTTCAACGAACATCCTACTCTCGGATTCATTAGAACCCCGAGTTGCTGATTTCGGGCTCCGGAATATCACCCGTAAGGATAAAACTACGGGCGAAGAAGATGGTGTTGAGTTCGACGTGTACTGTTTCGGCATCGTTTTGATGGAACTATTGACGGCCAAGGAAGGGAGCAAAGAGAATGTGGAGTGCATTAGGAGGCTAGTAAGAGAAGGGCGTGGAGTAGATGCACTTGACACGAGGTTAGAAGCTGTCAGTGACTCGGTGAGTGAAATGGTCGAGTGCCTTCGAGTTGCATACCTATGTACGGCGGAGTTACCTTGCAAAAGACCAACAACGCACCAAGTTCTTGGCTTGCTCAAGGACATACATCCGGAGTTGAACGCAGCGTAGCTAGCCAACAAACACGCGCGTGGAGATTGGAACATAAAAAGGAGAATGTGACTTGCTGTCTCTATCTTGTATTTTCCATTTTATTACCTTAATATCTTTTGGTCATGTACAGACAAAAATCTAAAGTAAAAAAGAGGTTCTAAAAAGGAAAAGCTAAGGATTTAAAAAGAAAAGCAAAAGAAAGACAAAAGGATGGTGGGGAGAGAGATGTTGTTGTATGGATGAACAGAGAGATCAGTGAATCCCACACATTGTTCATCTCTTCTTTGAGGATTTACAATCATTATCGGCTCCAAGCCTTTCTTTCTTCTTCTTCTTCTGTTATCCATCTTTCATCTTTCTTTCTTTTAGTGTTTTGCTTTATTCCTTTGATTGTTTTACCGTGTGGGTCTCGTCGTTTTGCTTTTACTTATCTTAAGAAAAAGGAAAATGATTGATCCATGCATGTCAGTTTCTTATTTACGTGCCTGGATTATATTTCCTTAGCTTAATGGGAAACATGTCAGCCCATTTTCCCTCGTGTTTTGATTTGTGGTTTTGGCTGTGGATCCTTCCTTCCGAATGGTGCAATTTTATAGCAAGCTACTCATACAACTATGTAATATGCATTTTTGGGCTTTAATTTTTCTTATTTTCGTACTATTTGCTAGGTTCATTGATTTTAAAACATGTGTACACCATAATTACAACATGTAACAAAATCTATCCGAAATATTCAACCAGCAGGTAACAAGTTACCCATGTACCCAACTAGCTTTTGTGTTGTACATTATTTGTTATTATATAAAATTTGATAGAATTGTAAAAATGATTTAATCTGATTTTATAATTATGATAGGCCTAAATTACATTATAAAGTTTAAATACATGTGAATTAAAGAAAATATGTACTTATAATCTTCGATTTTCCTAACATCATTAACAAACTCTAACAATTCGTTGTAACAGAACAAAAAGAAAAGAGAAAAGGGAAAAGAAGATTCTATCAAGAACTTGAATGCTTTAAGCCAAAGCGCACAAGATCTCGATGACCAGAGAATAAATGTGACCGTCGCATTAACAAGTATCATTTCTGTGATCAATAGTAGTCATGTCATGCTCGCATATAAAAATCAGTCCTGCAGGGAATAGAATGGATTTATATACATCACATATGGTCCTCCGGTTAAAGCACGACTCATCATTCATCTTCTAAAGTTAGAAAAAGACATATTCAAAAAGCTGGCTGGAATCACACGCTAAGAAACATGCAATCAAAGCTTGGTGATGCTAAAAGCAAAAGAAACTTCAACGATATAATTCTTGCTATCTCCACCTGGACAACAGTAAAAGCACACAAAAGAAAACATTAGCCGGGTTGGTTGTACTAGATCAGCATCAAATGTGGAGTCGGTGTAGGTCACATCTTGTTGAATATTCCTGTCCACTAATCTCTTGTATAATGGTTGATATTTATTAATCAATGGACGTTCCTAAACTCTAAATCCGCCATTCACAAGTCTATGAGATTATTAGTTGCCTAGATTATCACAGAATGTTGCTGCTTAATCTCCGTGTCAAACAGACATTCGATAATAATGTTTTGTGGGTTATAATCAAACATGCAGTGTAATCTTATTATATTATTTGCATAATAAGACTTACAATCAAATTTTTAGCTCTGATTCTTAATAAAATCTAAATAATGTTTATGCTAGGAATGCCTACTAATAATATGCTAAATAACTTTTGGATCTGCAAAGAGTCGAGTTTATCTGTTGCTGCAGAAGGTTATGCAATGATCGTGATGTCCGCTGAACTGCCTGCTAGTCCTTATCACAAGGTTCATGATGTTGCCTGGTTGTTGCACTGGCCCATATTATATACTTGCTCTGTTAACGGGTCTTAGTGAACCCATGGTTGATGCTGAATTGGGCTTCAGTTACGGCCAAGATCCACGTTCGCTGTTACCCGTTTATGCGTTTCTGTATATTTCTAATTGTATAGCTTAATGATATGCAAGTGTGTGAGAAAGTTTAGTCTTGGTTTTCTACACCAACCATTCATACTATTATCGTGTAGCCTAATGTCCTCTGTACTTTGCAAGTTTCCTAGCTGGTTAAACCATGATCTATACTTGAATCTGAATTTCTCATCCTCTAGCGCATCTCTCTCTCTTATATAACTCATCTTTTCTGTGGTATTACTATCAGAGGAAAACAGATAAATTCATTTCTCTAAAGAAAATTGGAATGCAAATGGATGCATTCCTGTTCATTCCAGATTCCGTACATGCGTGTCCAGCATAATCAGTGTAGAAAGAAATTTTGATGCTAGGGCAGCAGGAGTCATTTCGTGCTGTTAAATCTGCATTCCGTGCACCAATTTCATTCTTTGCTAATTCTTGTTGCATATTTCTGTCATAGTGAAATTTGTTGGCATTGTCATTTTCTTAACGTTTTCCAAGCAGAATCTGTCATGCGACATGAAAGAGAGAGGAAGGTGCAAGAGTTGAAGAGGAATCCAACGGTCAAATTACTTCCGGAGGAACACATCCCGAACATGCCTATTACAGGTCCAAAGTGAACTGAGACATGCTAAAACCCCACCTTCAACATTCCGCAGGCATCCACAAAAAGAATTTGGACCAGAGATCCTGCGGATCTCCTTTGTTTTCAGCTAACGCAATGAAATAACTGGTTGTAACTTTGAGATAATGTACTGTGGCACGCTGTTTTATGTTAAGCAGATGGTGTTTTTAATCGGGTTGGCGGCTTTCTTCTCTGTATGAGGGACTTCGCTTGCTTTTTTTCTTTTTTCCTGTCTCGCTCGCAGGAAAAGCCAAATTTGCCAGGAGACGCCCATTCGGTGAGAAAGATATGATCATCGGAAAAGCGATCTTTCATGAAGTGGTTGTTAATATCATGTCAATCTCTTAAATTTCTAGTCAACAATAAAAAAAAAAAAAACCGCCTTCATATGCACATTTTCTTCTGAAACCGAAAGGGTTCCTTTACAGCGATGCTGTCTTCATGAAAAGAATTCCTTCCTTTTCGGATGATGAGTATCTTCACTGTGATATTCCTTTTTTATTTTTCTTTAAAAAAATCAGCATCATATTCACTGCATCCTCTCACCTCCCAGTCTTAAATCTCCGAGACTTCTTCAGCCCCCAGCCTAAGTGTTGCATTGAATATTCCAGGGATTAGGTTGCTTTTCTCATAGAATTATATGTCATTCGATACTTTTGCTAAGCATTAACAGTCAACACGGCTAATTTTGCGCATCATTACCATCGGATTAGCTTCCACTTTTTTATATTACTGCGTGTATGTGAAAGTGGAACATCAAATGAAACACAATCGATTGCACTGCCTTTTTGCAAACGGAATCTTTGAGCAACTTTACGCACATACACACATACGTGTATATATATATATATATCTAAATATTATATGAAGCAGGCTGCTTTTTCTTGACAGTGGAGTCGCCTACTTTGAATCCTATGACATGGGATGATCCATCATGTTACGGATGCTGTTCTGATAGTTCCTCTTGCATGCATATGCAAGCAACTGAAGATTGCTTGTCATTTTAGTATTGAGAGCTAAATTATCTATATTCTAAAAGGACACCAAAAGCAGCAGTTTCTGTAAGATGCATGTAAATTATGGAATTAGACATGTATGGTTATATTATTTATGAATTTTTATAAGTTTATATAATGAATCACATAGAGATTGGAATTTACTGATGTATTACAGCGTGTTTTCCACCTACAATTGGAAAAGCTCTTCTTTTGATGTACAACCCTGTTGGCACTTTTATGTTAGAAATAATGCTCAAGTCTTTTTCACTTTATCAATAAAGTCGGGTCAGTTGATCACAATCTCGTGTTTTTACTCCTTGTTCTTATGCATGTATGTACACATGAGAGAATACGAAATCCCCCTTTCACCCATCATTTTCATCCTACTTAACCAAACTACATCAGACAACATTTCTCCCATCTCCCTATTTATTGCTTTTCTTGTAAATGAATCTCCCTCGTATTTAAATTATTTTCAATAATATATCGATAAAACAAACTCCACATTAAAAGAACACCATTTTTATACAAATCATCTTAAAAAATTCTTATATATAGTACTTTGAATGTTGGTTGGTGGGTTAATTATAGTCGAGAATCGGCACAGTTGTTGCTGCCATTGCAGAAATGGGGAAATTTTGCAAGGTATACATATACATATACATATATACATATATATATGTATAGAGAAAGAAGGGAGAGGAGAGCTCGGATTTCTAGGATGTTATGTTTGTCTTTCATGGAAATAGAGACGTTGGAGATTCGTACGCACACACGTTGCGTCCAACTCATACTGTTCTTCTCTTTATCTGCTTTCACTTTAGTTTTACCATAATTAGGTTCCCGATCACCTTAATATGAAATTTTGAATCTATGCTCACCTATTCTTGAAATGTTAGTTTAACATGTAGATTTCTATGCCATGTTCCTGTTCATTAAACCTTATAGTGGGATTAAATACGACATGCATGCATGTATGGATTAATTCATTTTTCCAAAAACACAAACACTTGCGTGGAAATAGTCACCAAATAATTAATAATTTGTTCCTTTTCAGTTAAATAAATGGTGCTAAAAGAATCTTTTATGGCCCCTTGGTAAGTCACGAGTTTTTCTTTATGGCATCCATGGAATCATTCTGTTTTTCTTTAATCATGTATATAGCTAAAACAACAGAAAGAATGGGGGGGAAAAGTGCACCAACCTCGATAAATCCTTCCCCTAAAACGATATAACTAAACGTTCCTTTTAATTAATTACAACGCAAATTCCAATTAATCTTAATCATGTAATTTGATAGATGATCTGATAATCCAAAATTCTGCATTGCATGACTGTACGAGCAAGAGAAGAAGCAGGTTGAATTGACCAGCCAATGCAAGCATTACTTGGAACGTAAAGAGTCCACCCATATACTTATTATAATCCACTCAGCTTTTTGACTATAACTTAGAAAGAAATATAAATAAATAAATAAATAAATAAATAAATATATATATATATATACACACACATACTTTTTTACCATTAAGAAGCATAATTACTCCTTTTCATTTATATTTTTCCTTTTCCATATTATGGTAACAGATCTGTAAAGGTAATAAAGAAGTAGGGTTCATGAGTTGTGAGAATTTATTATGGCAACAGTGGAGGCAGTAAGCAACGGTAATATTCAGGTTTTGGCAGTTCCTTTAAGGGCAATTTCGGAACTATCAAAAAGTTAACGGCAACTTATTATTATTTTTTTTTTCGTAAATCAGAAAGCAGTCACTGGACAGACACATAACATAAAAACCGATCCATATCTATGGTTGTATACATTACAGAGACAAAAGCTAACAGTGGGCGGCTGGTGCCAATTTTTCTTCACTTCTCTTTTCTCCTATAGCTTAGTTTCTTTCTCTCTTTTACTTTTCTTTCTTTAGCTTAGCCTTTTTTTGCTTTATTATCTTTCTTTCTGCCTTTTTGATTTAGTCTATCAAATTGCATTTGCTTACACTAAGCAAAAAAAAACCCATACACTTTGCTTCACCACTCAGAACATCTCTCTCTTTCTCTCTCTCTGTTCGTTCTTTGTTTTGCTATCTTATCTGTTCTTTGATTCGTTTAGTAAATACCCATTTGAAGTTTTAAGGATTGAACCAGAGTTTTGAAGAAGGTATAGGCTATTATGGCAGCTCCCAAGCCAGAAGAGATAAGTCACCCACCAATGGACCAACTTCAAGGTCTAGAGTACTGTATTGACTCTAATCCATCTTGGGGTAATTGTTAATGTTCTCTTCTTTTGTTCTTTTCTCAGTCTCAGTTTCAGCAACTTTATTAATTTCTTTAAAAAGCTCATGTCTTGGTAGCGAATCATTCAACTTGTGTATATGTGGAAACAGGAGAAGCTATAGCTATGGGTTTCCAGCATTACATTTTGGCATTAGGAACTGCTGTTATGATCCCTTCCTTTCTTGTTCCTTTAATGGGTGGCAATCATGTGAGTCAATTCTTTATAAAATAAACTCATCCTCGAGTTTAAAATGCGAATTCTGATATACAAATGAACTTGAACGGTGATGAATTTGTGATATTTTAATGGGGTTGGACCAATCCATTACTCATTCTTAAGTTTCGATTGATGATCATTAGGGGGATAAAGTAAGGGTAGTACAGACTCTACTATTCGTTGAAGGGATCAATACGTTACTCCAGACACTATTTGGAACGCGTTTACCAACCGTGATTGGAGGGTCTTACGCATTCATGGTTCCTATCATTTCAATCATTCATGACCCTTCTTTGACGAGCATTCCTGACGATCACGTGGTTAGCCTCTACTATTTGTTACTTTCCTTTTAAGTTAGCAATTATATTGTTCATACTCATTCATTCTCCCTCCAAATTTCTACACCGCTTTATTGTCATGATGCAAGTTGGATTCCATTCATTTGGAGAACATCGAGGTTCTTTTAGTCAATGTGCGAACCCCACTTACCTAATTGGCCATCTTTTAGTGTTCACTAATAAACATAGACTGTGCCGCCTAATGCAAGCTATACCATTGTGTATGAATTGCAGCTAGATAATTGAATGAACTTTCAGAAAAAAAAAAAAATTGAAAGAACAGCCCCTTGTACACGTACGTTAACTAAGCATTCATAAGGCCGTTCAAAAACTGATGATGTTTATTCTAAATGTGTGTAATTGTAGAGATTTCTTAATACCATGCGAGCAGTCCAAGGGGCTCTAATAGTGTCCTCAAGCATACAAATAATTTTGGGGTACAGTCAGTTGTGGGCCATCTGTTCCAGGTACTGATTTGTCTGAAAATGAAATTATGTAACATAGTCAGAAGTAATGAATTTCTGTCTTATAGTGTGCTGGACTTGATGGGCATTTGTGACATGCCTTGTTTTTTGTTCAGGTTTTTTAGTCCGCTTGGAATGGTTCCGGTCATTGCTCTAGTGGGTTTTGGTCTTTTTGACAGAGGCTTCCCTGTGGTATGGTTAGCCGTTTTTCTCATTTTTGTTCTTCGCCTTTGGTATTTGATCCTTACTCTTGTAATGGTCTGGTGAGTTTGCATCAGGTTGGACGATGTGTGGAGATTGGAATTCCCATGCTTATCCTATTCATATCTTTCTCACAGGTGCTACAACTATTTCATACGTATATTATTTCTGAATGTATCAGAATGGCAGAATAGTAACTTTGCTTCCTAGGAAGCATTGTTTAATAACGAAATTAGTACAGAATTCTGGCGATTCAATCTTAGAACTAATACAGAAGTAATGTACGTACAGTACTTGAAGAACTTCCAGACAAGACAATTGCCAATACTGGAGCGGTTTGCGCTCCTTATATCAATCACCGTGATATGGGCATATGCACACCTCTTAACAGCCAGTGGTGCATACAAACATCGTCCAGAGCTGACTCAAGTGAATTGCCGAACCGACAGGGCCTATCTAATTTCTTCTGCTCCATGGTTGGTAGCCCCATTGTGTTGCTTTAGTTAAAACTTCTTTTTTGCCACCGCTTGACATACCAGACATTCTGTTTTCAGGATAAAGATTCCATACCCTCTGCAGTGGGGTGCTCCTACTTTTGATGCTGGTCATTGTTTTGGAATGATGGCCGCTGTTATTGTCTCATTGATCGAGGTAATTGTGCTCCTATTAGAAAAAAAATATAATTCTCATTAATTAATATTTCATGAAAATCGTATTAATTAAGATTAATCTCTTGTTTTTGACAGTCAACTGGAGCTTACAAAGCTGCATCCCGTCTAGCCAGTGCAACACCGCCTCCAGCTCATGTGCTTAGCCGTGGAATTGGCTGGCAGGGTATTGGTATCCTTCTGAGTGGACTCTTTGGAACATTGAGTGGATCGACAGTTTCCATGTGAGTATTTTGAGATAAATAAATGGCGTTCGCGTTGTTGGTTCTTTACCAGTGGACTTACATTTGAGTAAAATAACAGAGAAAATGTGGGGCTGCTTGGAAGCACTCGAGTTGGCAGTCGCAGGGTCATCCAAATCTCAGCTGGTTTTATGATATTTTTCTCAATGTTAGGTAAGTAATGCAGCTACAGGCAACCAAACAAGGCAATTCCCTGAATCCATGTCTGACACGTTTTCTTAAACTTGGCAGGAAAATTTGGAGCTTTATTTGCATCAATACCTTTTCCTATATTTGCTGCAGTGTATTGTGTTCTGTTTGGTCTTGTTGGTAAGTGTCTGCATTTTTATTTTTATCTTTCGTACTGTTTCTTCTATCTAATAGTAATATATATATTCTTCGTAATGATGATTATGTCATGTTATATTCAGCTTCGGTGGGCTTGTCATTCTTGCAATTCACAAATATGAACTCAATGAGAAACCTTTTCATCGTTGGTGTTGCTTTATTCCTTGGTTTGTCCGTGCCTGAGTACTTCAGAGAATACACAGCAAAGGCTTTTCATGGCCCTGCTCATACCAGAGCTGGATGGGTAATTTTTTCCACTTTTTTATGTTACATTTGATTGAAATACGTGAGACTTTTCCGTACTAGCAAGCTTTGCAAAGGCATATTCACCTTACGATTTTCCTTCCTTTTTTTAATGTGCAGTTCAATGATTTCCTGAATACTATTTTCTTCTCATCCCCAACTGTTGCGTTGATCGTGGCTGTTTTCTTGGATAACACACTTGACTACAAGGACAGTGCCAGAGACAGAGGAATGCCCTGGTGGGTTAAATTCAGGACTTTTAAAGGAGACAGCAGGAACGAGGAATTCTACACCCTTCCTTTCAATCTCAACCGTTTCTTCCCTCCATCTTGAGTTTATTATGGCTAATTACTAGAGAAACATCATGTTATAGAGGAAAAACATCATTTCCAGTTAAGACATGGTGATTGCCAGCTGCGGGTTGAAGTAAGAGTGTAAAGAATCGAAAAGTGTTGTGCTTGCAGAAGAAATGACAACCCTGTTTCCATTGTTTCTTTTCTATGTATGACTCGGCCTATTCGGGTTCATTAGAATAATCTAATATTATTTTGTTATTTTCGGTATTCAGTTCAATTCATTATTTATTCAACAAATGGGAAAGGATGATTATTGAATCGAAGTCCTATATGAATGGGAAAGAATGGTTATGTTATTTACATCTCAGCAATAATTGAATGAATGGTGACACCATTTAAGCAATGACAATGTTGCTTATGCAAATGAATGGGAAAACATTAAAGGGCCGTTCGCCTGGAAAGTTTCATCAGCCAGGAACTTGCTACGGGTACTTGCACATGCATTCTGGGCACCTTGGTTGTCGATAAATACTTCGACCGGTACCCCTTACTCTTACCTTTTGACCTTCCTCGACCATCTTTCTTACTCTATCTTCAAAACTGTTCCATGTTATTGTGCTGTTCTCAAACAAAATTGCCGCTAGCCTTTTCTTGTTAGGCCTTAATGTGGGGGCACGCCCACCACCATAGTAAGTCCGGAAACCGGTCACCAGAGATGACAGTTGGCTCCCAGAATCAGTCATTGCAAAGACATCAGAAGTTGCACAAGCTATAAAGTCCAACGCTGCCATCTGCACCCAATGAAATTTTCTACGATGTTAGCAAAACTTTTCCGAAGTTCTCCACACGTTCAGTAAAATGGAGATTATTAACCTGTGAAGAGAAATTCCTGAAAGGTGCGAGTTCTCTTGGTGTGAGGAGAGTTTCCTTCATAACCAAGTTTGGGTAGAGACTGGTGAAAGGATGCATTCTAGATTTTCCACTATACATATGAGAACCAGCGAGATAAATGTAAGTTCCACGTTTAAATCCAAGAGCAGCCAGCACAAGTGCTGCTTCTTCTGGTGTTAATGGGCATCTCCCCATCTTTCTCAGCTCTGATGGAGAGATGGGCCTGTAAGCATCAACAGCATGGAATGTAGATATAAAACTAGAATCTGTTAATTAGAAAACCGTAAGAAAAGGAAAGCAGAGTAAATGCGTACTTGGAGTTCTTCAACCGTTGAATAAGCAGAGGGAAATGGCTTTCTCTGTAAGCTTTAAGTTCCCTTTTCTCATCTTCTCCGCCTCCAAATTCACACATGGAATAGGCAATCATGTCTACTTCAAACCTCAAGTGTACTGCAAGATATCCAGATGGCCCTCTTCTTTGATCATTCATATTGGAGGGATTTCCAGGTATAAACTCTCCGAGCAGTTGTTTGTCTAACATGCTATGTGCAGACTCATATTTCCTTATTCTTCTGACCAACAGTGAACCAACTTGCTGAATTTTTGGGACAAACTTCAGTGCATGGAAGTTGCATTTGCACCTTAGTCTCTGCAAAATATATCATCACAATATCAGAAAATTCAATACCATCCGAAGTTGTAAGCTCTTACGGACATTGCCTCTGCATTTGCTCATGTGATGTAAAGTTTATGGTTACTGAAACTTCACTCTTCGACATTGTTTTGAAGAAAATGATACAGTGCAGAGTTTGAGCGTCCAAGAGATGCCCTTTTACCTGAAGTTTAGAAGTTACGGGGTCAAAGCCAAGACGATTGCCAAACCCAAGCAAGTGAACAACTCCATTCCGCAACAGAAGAGGAAACACTTTTTCCAGGTAATCTGCAGGTGTTGCTTCCTTCTCAATATCAGCATCAGTGACCTGACAAATGCAAGTTAGGGAGAAGATGAACAACTTAAAAATGTTCCTAAGCATCGGTTTATATTTGCTGAAGAACTTAGAAATCATGAAGGTAACGTACTAGGCTGCCAATTGCTTCAATATCTAAGTTTTTCAAATGAGAGGGAAGCTCCTTTACGATATCAATTTCATCCTTCATGATCTTCATAAAATGTTCTTCCTGATAGATGTCCCCAAATTGGCTGCAGTTTCATAGAATGTAAACATAAATATGTTCAGCTAATAATAGATAATTATCACGTGAAGTACGCTGTGACTTGCAACAGGCAAAGAAAATTGACGGGCTTATGAGGGATCAAGCAAGAACCAAATAAAGAAAGCAGTATTTTCAGTTTCATACATCTCTGAATTTCCAATCCAGTTTTTCAGAAAATCATGAATTAACAGATCCATCATTGAACTGTAGAAAGCAATTCATAATGAAAAGCAATTATTGGATATGACATTTCAAGCTGTTAAGGATCATCTGCCAGCAAGCTAAATGAATCCGAAGGCATTGCAGACTGCAATACCATTGACCAACGGTCTGTAAAAGTTAAAGGAGATACCAGACCTAGGATCCTTCCACACATTGCTGTAAAGAAATCTGGGAAGAACTAGAGTTGCATTGAGTAAGGATGCCAAGGCAACAGCGTTGCATATCTGCAGACAAAAGGAACATTTTCTGAATCATGCAACCGCAATCATGGTAGTGATAATCTACACGGAAACATATGAAAGGGTTCTTGAGAGTAAGGTTGAATGCTTACAGCTACTCTTTGTTGATTGAGACCACCATTTGCACTGACCATCAAGTAACCATTGCTTTTATCAGGTTTTTCTGTCAAAACAAGATATATTTAAGAACTCGATCATACTACTTCATAAAAAGCCTTAAATCACATCATATACTAAACTTAGAATTACAAGAAACTCGGTTAATTTAAATGTCATCACTGAAACATCGCTAAAGATTGTTCATTTACCTGATTTCTCTGGAACTCTCTTATCTGCACAAGGCTTCCATACAGATGCCTTCTGGTACGGTTCCTCCCAGAAACTCGATTTCTCTCGCTTGAACTCTTTCTAAAGCAGAGTAGAAGTTTCAGACGCACGCCATTTGATACATATTATTCTATATAAAAACATACCCAAGTTTGAATTTAAAACGTCCAAAGCAGACCTCTGCAAGGGCAGCAGAAGCCAAATTAAGGAGCCGGCTGTACATCTGGACTGGTGGTGCTTCTTCATTATTGTAGGAAGTCCTTTCCTCCTTTAGTCCATGCAATTTCAATAAAAATTGTGTCATTTAGTTGTTTGTATTTTACCTCAACCATTTGACTTGCAAAGAACTAAATAATACATGTTCAGAAGCTAGTGACCTGCAAATTTTTACTGATCAACGCCAGTTTTTCAGAATTACAAAAAAAAAAAAGATACCTTAAGACCACTTGGTTTCCTTGAAGTTGAACCATTTTGAACATTCATTGAATCAAAAATTGAAACCATGAAAGAATCAAGTAGAACAAGAAAACCCAACAATGCAAACATAAAAGCAATCGACCTAGCATGCTTACGGAACCATATATGCCTTTTCCCAATATATAATCCCTTAGAACCAAGTTTTCCAGAGTCATTTTTGAAACCATCAAGCAATGCAACTTTGGTTTTCCAGTTGCTTTCTCCCTCTCCTGGAAACGGAAATCTCCTTCCAATAGAAGGATCACTGCTTGGCAAACTCTCCAAGCTTCTTACTTGATAATCTTTGTTTCCAAATAACAATTTCGGACGAGAATTCCTTGGGGATCCTTGCTTTCCCATTATTCCATCACCTCTTTCAAATGAAACTCGAAGTGAATCAGAATTGATAGCGACAGAGAATCACTATCTCAAACCCAGCAGAAATCATTCATCAGATATAAAGAAAGGTCACTTCAAAAGCATTAGTTAGAAGACATACTGGTTTGCCTCCATTAACATTTACTTATTAATTACAAATTCAAAAGTAAAAATTCTACTTTGAATCGATACCTAAAAAGAAACTGTGCAAGAAAAATAAAATAGTGCTGAGACGGCAATTACAAGAAACTCTACAAGCCTGCATTAGCCTCAATTTCTATGGAACTGGCTCTCTGTCACTCTCCCAAACCGACCCGCCAACCCATTTTAGATGAAAAATAAAAAGAAAACCGTCAGATTTGGTGGCACAAGCTTGACATAAGGAATAAGAAAGGTGTAATTTGATAAAATAAGAACATCAAAGAAAGAATTCAAAGTGAAGTTAAGAAGTAGGTGATGAAGTTTTTTTCTTTTCCTTGTAAATGCAAATGAGTGAAATGCAAGGCAGATACTTGGAAACCCAGAATGCACTTGCACATAAAACTAACCTTGTAAACCAAGATTCATGTCTGTAACAGCTACTTGTCACCAAACACAACAATAACAACAGCAACGAAGCTATTATTCTTCTAGAGTTTTTAACATCTAACACACCATAAAATTCAAGTTTTGCTTACAGGAGTAAGAGTGGAAGAACATTTCCATGAAAGAGCTGGTGAATTTGGCGGGTCCCGTTTTTACCAATAACAGAAAGCAGTCAGGGTGCAGGCATGCTGCTATTAACCAGTTGGGATAGTGGGTTCTTTCCATTTGGCACGGAAAAAGAATATATGTGTCGATGAAAATCAAAGCTAGGCCATGATGATTGCATCAAGTGAACACCATTCTAATCAGCAGAGTAGTAATATTTAAGAATTACAAGAAATATACTAATCCAGCACAGCTTAAATTTGAGAACGAGTGATGAATGAAATGATAGATTAATATAACAGAAACCAAATACAAAACTCGAATTTATTTATCTACCTTTTTAGGATATTGGAAAGAGGAAGCCTCCCATATAAAGGGTTGCTTAAGATGCAACCACAGAAGAATGGCGCTCGAACTTATGACAGAAACAAAAACCATGGCAGCCCTCACTCCAGCTACCATCTTTTCCTTACAACCACCATTCAAGATTTATAGCAAAAAGAAAAGCCATGGAAGCTCTCTCTGCAGCCACCATCGTTCCCTCATTGAACGGACGGGTCATACACGTGTTTTGCCTGGTCTAGCAAATGGTTCAGTTCCCATGTTCGAAATTCTGAACGCCATTATCAAGATTCAACGTTTTTTTTTTAGTGCATGTTCTGAATTCAGGGTACAGATCTGGTCAATGGTTATAAAGGTAAAAATCTTACTTAAAATACTCGATCAATAACTTTTTAAAATAATATTAAAAAGGCAGCGTGATGATCGGGGTGTGATTTCAGCAGATGAAGTTTTTAGAAATATCAGGTGTTGGAATTTGACAAAATCTTTAATCAGCACTGAAGTAAAGATTGAACCGCCAACCGGAACAAAGGAACAAGTAAAGATCCTGATCTTCAAAAAAGAGTAGAAAAGTGCATGGAACCTTTCTTCAGGTGATTCTGCTAAAGCAAAATCTTCCTAAATTTTTAGCCAAATCACAATGTTCTAAGCTCAGCATGCATCCTGTAACATATCTATCATGTTGTTTGTCTGAGATTTGATTTAGTTTTAATGATAACATTCAGAGTAGTTAAAAGTTTTCCAAGGTTCCAGGAGTTTGCATGCTAACGTTCCGTTTCTTTCTACAGACAATTTCATTCCATTTCATTTAGTTACAGAATTATTATTTTTTAAAAATTTAATTGTAGAATTGCAAAAGTAGGCTTATGGGCATGCATGGGGCCGTAACTGGTAATTTTATTTTTATCATTATTATTATTATTATTGATTTAAAATATACTTAATTTTTTAAATTTAATAAAATTTAGTTTAATTTACTTCAATACAATTTAATATAATTTTTGATCCAATTATTTATCTAATCTTGATAGCTATATTAACTAAATCAAAAATTCAATTTAATTCAAAAAATCAGTTTTTGACTTTGACCCACAACCCAAAAGCCCATCCAGTATAAGATGACTGATTCAATCCTAAACCATGCAAAAGCCTAAACTTGTAGCCCCAACAAATATCAACTCTAAAATTATATTATTTTTATTTATAATTTAAATTATTATTATTATTTTTTAATAATACTCTTTTATATTAATTAAAAACTCTAAAAACATTCATTTGCTATTTATATTCTTTTTTCATTAATTTCTTCTTCTTCTTTTCCCAAATCATCACCTCATCAAATAATCGAAGAAGAATCACAATCATAGAAAAAATAAGTTTACTCATATTTTATTTTTTTTTTTAAATATTTTCGAAATTATAAAAATTATTTTTATAAAAAATTATAAAATTAGAAAGCTCAAATTCATTGACATATTTTTTTAAAAAAAATTTATTGAAAATGATAATCAGGTAATTTGTCCCAAATTATATTACATTATTTATGTCATAATTACAGTATTATCAATTAAGAATTGTTGTGATTTTGATTCGGTTAATGATTTATCTTTTTTTTTTTTAATTCTTTTTAGGAGCTGACATTTTTGCAAATAAAATTTAATTTAGTCTACTAATTTATTTTTTAATTTCAACCTTAATTAAAGTTAATATTTAACATAATTTAATTTCAATATCAAGAAATGAAGAACTAATGAGTTAATTTTCAATATTATAATGTTTTTAACCAATAACGTTAAGTTTATTTCATTAAATTATTTATTTAACTGTATTTGAAAAAAAGCTTTCATTCAATTTTTAAATAGACCAAATAAATTTATTAAGTAAAAGTTATTGTTCGGTTTACGTGATGACTTTTTTTTTTAAAAAAATAATAGAAATTAATACTAACTGAAATTAAAACTTATAAGATAAAAAGAAGACGAGAGAGAGAGGCTTAATTTTGTATGGGTGTCGTTTTTGGATAGTGGATCGCGACTGGGGTGACGTGGCTTTGAATTTGACTTCTAGGTTTTCAGGATCTTACTATTATTACATGCCATCTCATTGCAGAGTTACCGTCAAATCTAACGGCTCGTCTTTGGCTGTATTTATGGGTCGTCTTGCTATTATTCAAATGCGTGGAATTAGTTAGATAAATGGAGGAATAATATTATTACACGTGGCAAGTGGGAAAGGCTAAAAAAAAAAAAAGAGAAAATTAATATTAAAAATCGAGTGAGGTAAGATCCGAGAATACGAATGATTGCTTTGATGGAGGTTTCGTCATGCAAATGGGTAAGTGCATCTGGATAAATAATAAATAAAATTAATGGTTGCCCTGCTCACATGCATTTACGTCATTTTAAATCATCATCCTCTTTCTCCGTTCTTTCTTCCATGCACGTCCCTACGTTTCCCATGCCAGTTTTATTCGCATTATCCATTACTCTCATTCCATTCCCTTGTCAGGAATCAATGCAACACGACTAATTTAACAAAAACAGCTCCAATTTCTTCATATAAGCCGAGCTAACGATGTAACGTAACATAACCTCAAGTTCTTTATGCATATTATTTACGTAGCGATAACATAAATGCATGCACAAAGTTAGAACTTCGCTGCAACGTATAATTATGTTCCGAGTTGGTCATTAGTTGAGTGATAAGTAATATTAACCATAAATCGGACAAATATCCAAACAAATATCGCCAAAAAGGACGCGAGCTGTCATCTTATGTGCACTTCTTGTTGGAACCCTAATTTTTTCCCTATCATTTCAATTATTCAAGAATGATTATTTTTATTGTGGGTAAAGTTTCATAGTTGTTATTTTTATAGAAAGGCAACTGAACGGTAACGGCAAAGAGTGGTAGGAAAGCCGGTAGCTTGATGTCCCCGTTCCAGTCCAATAATTGTTGACATCAACGTCCCAAACCAACCAACCAACCAAATGTCGAATCCCAAATTCGTTATTATAATCTAAACCAAGGTCATTTTAGTAAGACGAGGATGATAAAGCCAAAATAAAGAAGAAAAAGACGGAAAGTTGAGAGAGAGTAAAAAAAAAAGGGTCTTAAAACCAAGAAAACAAAACTCTAATCCCATTCTAATTTTAATTATTATTATTCATTAATCTAATAATAAAAAAAAGAAAGTAAAGGGGAGAGAGAAGGGGTAAAGAGAGAGAACTGGAATCACATGGGCTTGTTCTCGTCTCTCTTCTCTTCCCCTTCTCCTTCCTCCTTCCCCTTCCTCCTTCTTTCATGCACATACCACAGTACTATCTCTTTCTTTCAGTCGTAGCCACCATCATCTTATCTAATTATCCATTGAACAATAATAACTAAATACCTCTTTCTGTCTCCATGTCTTTTCCCATGGCTGATTATAAGGTGCTTCCTTCACTTCTTCAATCTTTTTGCATTTTTCACGAGTGCTTTCACATTCTTAGTTTGGTTTGATCATGGAGGTGTTAATTTCAGATTTTGTTTTTTTTTAATTTTATATATTCTTCTTCTTTTCTTTTCTGAATGCCTTTCTTATTCACCTGGTCACACCTAAATTTCAATTTCATGGTTTTTCCCTCCCTCTATCGTTAACGAGATTTTAGGTTCTGCACTGGATTTTCCCACTTTCCATTCATAAATATCTTAACAAAATTTCGTTGCCATTTTTTATTTCTCCCACAGCCGATCTTGCTTGTTTAGCTGTTACGATACTCGATCTCAGATCTCTCTTTCAAAGTGACCCTTTCTATTTTCTCTGCATTTTTCTGGAAAAGAAATTACAGAGCTTAATCACGCGATAAGGTGTAAATCTGATATTTGTTTCGAGCTTAGGGCAGAATCTGCGTTTTTATTGACGGTTTGTCTTAAACCCAACAGCTTGATCCTATTTCTGAATTGCGCTTGATTTATACTCCCAGGTCATTTCTACTTATATAAAAAGCATTAGCATTGTTTTCTCAAATTCTGGTGATTTTTTGTTCATAATGCATTTTGGTTGGATGTCCGCATATTCTGTTCATCTCTTTATGTTATTTTTGTTCTCCGGTGCTTTGTTTATGCTTTAAATGTTTTACAACTGTATCTGTGTTTGGCAGGAAATGGCTGCTCGTGTTGTTGACGGGAACGATCCGGTCACTGGTCACATCATTTCCACTACTATAGGAGGCAAAAATGGAGAACCCAAACAGGCAATTTTTCTTGTGACCATCTTTTGTCTTTGGGTTTTTCCAATTTTCTTCTCCTTATATCTATTAATTTGTTAAGAATTGAGATATTATTTTAGCTCAAAGTTTTATTTTGCGATTCCCTGCCTCTTGTAGACGATCAGTTATATGGCAGAACGTGTGGTGGGTACTGGTTCCTTTGGTATAGTTTTCCAGGTACGCAGTTGTACCTTATCTATTGACGCGTTGCCAGTTTAATCCCACTTCGACATCTAACAACTGACGTCTCTTTTCAGGCAAAATGCTTAGAAACTGGGGAGACTGTGGCGATAAAGAAGGTTTTGCAAGACAAAAGATACAAGAACCGTGAGCTGCAACTAATGCGCCTGATGGATCATCCTAATGTGATTAAGCTGAAGCATTGTTTCTTTTCAACGACAAATAACAATGAACTCTTCCTGAACTTGGTTATGGAATATGTACCAGAGAGCATGTATCGAGTTTTGAAGCATTACAGCAATGCGAAACAGGCTATGCCACTAATTTATGTGAAACTTTACATTTACCAGGTCTAAAGAAGTGTATTTTCTGTTTTTTGTTGGAGTCGTCATCTCATATTCTTTCTGATATTAACAGTGGGGAGCCTTGCAGATTTTTCGGGGACTGGCTTACATCCACACTGTTCCTGGAGTCTGCCATCGTGATTTGAAGCCTCAAAACATTTTGGTATATATTTACAACCATCAATTAGAGACAAAGGGTTATAGTTATATGATTCCCTGCCTTTAGTTTTTCTTTCTATTAACATCTGAAGTTATTCTTAATTCTCAACAGGTTGATCCTCTTACTCATCAGGTTAAGATGTGTGATTTTGGAAGTGCAAAAGTGCTAGTATGTTCTCTTCTTTTCTTGACAACTTGTATTTGTAACTATGAAGCTAATATTTCTGCTTAGTGATCTTGAGGTTATCAACCTGGTTTTTAGCTATAGCAATTGATCCTCTTGATTTGACAACTGCCTTAATAGATCTTTTTCTTGTTTGTCCTTGCATGCCAGGTTCTACGTCATCACTATGTTATACTTGTATCATATGAGATGAAACTAATAATCACAGCCGTTGAATTTGATTTGACCACAGCCTTAGTATTTCCTTCTTGTGTTTGGTTTAAATGAATTTTGAAGTTGATGCAAAAAAACCATACGTAGGAGTTCATTTGCAAATGGATGCTTATTTGCATATAAGATGAATCATATTGGTCTTTGCTGAAGCTTGCCTTTTGGCTGATGATGCAGCTGAGAAGTGCCCGGTTATGGCTGCTGCTTATTTTTGATAGTTGGCATAAAGGATTTACGCTTCCTGGATGACTGTTTCTGCTAGTTGATGGATTGCATCCTATTTTATGAAATATAATGTTGAATTTGCACACGTTGACTTTGAGTGCACCTTGTGATCAGGTCAGAGGTGAAGCCAACATATCATACATCTGTTCTCGGTTTTATCGGGCTCCCGAGCTTATATTTGGTGCTACAGAGTATACGACCTCAATTGATATATGGTCTGCTGGTTGTGTCCTTGCTGAGCTTCTTCTTGGCCAGGTTATTTTCATTTTTTTTTAACATTTTACGATTTCTTGACTGATTATAATAGTGATGTTCGTAAGCATGTAGTGAAGGTTTTGATAATCTAAACATCTCTTTTTTCAGCCACTGTTTCCTGGAGAAAACGAAGTGGACCAACTTGTGGAGATTATTAAGGTACGTTTTGCGTATTGATGCTTGAAAAGGTAGAATACAAACGATCAAAAATTTTCTAATGCAGCGGATCGCAGGTCCTTGGCACTCCCACTCGAGAGGAAATTCGGTGCATGAACCCAAATTATACCGAGTATAGGTTTCCACAGATAAAGGCACATCCGTGGCACAAGGTCAGCGTTTTACCCTTCTTAAATGTCTGGAGGCCTCGATGAAATGCTTCCCGAGCCTCTTCCTTGCCTTCCCCCCTTTTTCTTTCTCCAAGACTCTGTGAAAAAATTTGCTACTTTCCCTCCATTTGTTGTGCACTTGGGATGCATGTGGATGTTTATTAAAATTTTTTGTATGAAGTGCATTTGTGGATAGATTAAGTAGCATAGATGTTAATGAGATCATTGTTTTGATTAATGGAAATAGGTTTTCCACAAGAGAATGCCTCCAGAAGCAATTGATCTTGCATCGAGACTGCTGCAATATTCACCAAGTCTACGATGCACAGCTGTAAGTTCAAATTCCTTTGGTTTCTTCAACACCCCGGTCTACGGAACGGAAACTGTTCAAGTACTTGTTGCTGACAAGAATAAAAATCTACTTTTGATCTCAGCTAGAAGCATGCGCACACCCTTTCTTTGATGAGCTGCGAGAACCCAACGCCCGACTACCGAATGGTCGACCTTTACCGCCCCTCTTCAACTTCAAACAGGAAGTATGTGTTATACGACTTTCTGAAGTTCAAACCTTTCCCATTTCTTTAGCTCATAAGTTTGTATGTGGTGCAGCATGCCACATTTAGTGTCCCCATAGAAGAGTTGCTCACTCGCATATTCCCGTAGTTGACTCGGGGTGTATTGGTTTTGTTGCAGTTAAATGGGGCTTCTCCTGAGCTTGTCAACAAGCTTATACCTGATCACGTCAAAAGGCAAATGGGCGTAAATTTTCTGCACCTGGCTGTGACATAAAACCTTTTCTTCATGTTACAAGAAAGATATGTAGAGTTGATATAGCATATATGCCGATTGTTCCCCGATACAAAGAGGTTGCCATCTTCTGTGTTTGATCATCAAGCATTAATCCCTGACAAGCAGCAATTGCTGGAGGCGTTCAGGATCAAGCGGCTGGATGGCTGTAACTTGCTGTTTTCCTTTGTAATTGTTATATGTAAATGGTTTTATAGTAAAAGATATCTCGAGACGGACTCGTATGATTATCATGGGATAGCTGAGCTGCTAGCCGGGGGTAGAAAACAATGGAGCTTGAGAAATTGCCCATCATATGCAGGCAGCAACAACAAGAAGGCTGCTTAGTAGAATTGGCCGGAGAACGAGATAGAAAAAGAATGTGGAATGTTGGGTTTGGCTGGCTTGTATATGTATATACTTTTGGCCGAGTTTTTGAAAAAAGAAGACAACTGCCGTCACCGACTGCTATTTGTGGAAATGTAATATTAAATTTCACTCCAGGCTTATATTTTGTGTGTGCTATTTCGTGGGTGTTGTCTGAAGCACATCATAGTGAACGCGTGAGAATTAGGCACCGCCATGGAGAAGTGTAGTTGTCGGCAATGCGATAGAAATGCAGTTTCAAGGCCCTGAATGGGAATTGCAGGACTCGATAAAAATTAGTATTCAATTACGTAGACACGGATGGTCCGATTGATGTTGATTGGTCAAATAAACAAGCATTGATGGTAATATTTTTTTAGAAAAAGATGGGTATTGAAAGATGTGAAGAAATTAATCATAACTGATGTCTTTTTGAAAATATTGAAGTCTAAAGCAATGTAAATATTTCAACATAAAGTTAATGATCGGATGATGATAATTAAGATTTGATGGTAAGAATGATTTGTCAAGTATGAGACAAAAGGGACCATCCCTGTCATTTTCGCATCTCGAGACTTTCCAGCGCTCTAGATTATTTCATTTTTCGTTAATATAATATACAAATACTTGAGAGAAAGCTCTCTACCCAAAATGTTGCCATCCATTTCCATGTTTCTATATACTATATTTTACTGTATCATTAATTTATACAGACCCTCTCTGTAAGCTCCTTTTGTAGCATTGAAGGCGTTTATGCATTTTCTTTCTTTTAGTCTTCACCTCACTCCCCCTATCACATGTCTTCCATACCATTTCTTCTTGACTTTCCCCATCAAAAACCACTAATTGTTCTTATTGCTGTTTTCATTGCTAGCTTTGATGGCCCTTTTGCTTCACTTGTTATGGTTTTGGTTTGATATTACTCTTGCTTCTGATGGTCTCCTTCTTTCCCCTAAAGGTGTTAACTATGAAGGTGACGGTTTTCTTCCACTTACACAATTGCTTTGCGCTTTCTTTCTAGTTGTTTGGTGTGTTTCTTGAAACTGCCTTGTCTTGTTTGTTTTGCTGTTACTTTTGTTGGATGCTCAAATCAGTGGCTGCATTGATGGCTATGAAGAGAGAAATGATAGACGAGTTGAGGGTAATGGATGGTTGGGATATAAATTCGGTCGACCCTTGTACTTGGAATATGGTTGGTTGTTCGCCTGAAGGCTTTGTCATTTCTCTGTAAGTGAAATTCAAACGAAACAACTGTTTCTTCAAAGTTTTATTGGCAATGCTCTCTGATTCCTTCCAATTGCATTCTGTTCTCTTTTTTCCCTTGGGGGATTGTTGTTTAGTGAAATGGCAAGTACTGGATTATCTGGGACCTTATCGCCAAGTATTGGAAATTTGAGTCATCTAAGGACCATGTGAGTTGCTATTACTGTTAAATTCATTTGTTTTGGAGTTATGGATGCAGTTTTACTCTTATGGTGTCATTGACTTGAACATTTCAACCTCAATTCTTATGTCATAAAAATAACTAAATTCTTGCCGTACAACAATCTTACAACTATTTTTAGTCATAACCAAATCTCTGGAGATAGATTTTCTTTTTGACTTTGGTTGCTTGATGCAAATGTAAGTAACTGAAGTCTCAATGTCGCCTTTGATGAGTACTTGTGTAATAGGCTATTGCAGAACAATCGGTTAGTTGGTCCCATACCAGAAGAGATAGGGAAGCTTTCAGAGCTACAGACTCTGGACCTTTCTGGTAATCAGTTTGTTGGAGATATTCCAAGCTCTTTAGGTTTTCTGTCTCATCTAAGTTACTTGTAAGTGCGCACTCTCCTCGGTTTGCGTTTGCTCTCCTATTCATTCCGCGGTATTTATTTTATCTAAAAGCTTGGGTTCTAAACTTTTTACATGCCAAGCTTTTCAGGAGGCTCAGCAGAAACAAGTTGTCCGGACAAATTCCTAAACTTGTTGCTAATCTTACTGAACTTTCATTCCTGTATGCTCCAATTACTTGTCAATTATTATTTCCTTATACTGGCTATTCGTGAGATATTCTTAAATGTTATCTTAAGATTTGATCAATATCATGCAGGGATTTGTCATTTAACAATCTCAGTGGTCCCACTCCAAAAATTCTAGCAAAAGGCTACAGGTGAGATCTTTGTTTAATCTGATGGTCATCAAGAAAAAGATGCATATCTCAATAATTTTTACCAAGGCTAGTAAAGTTATTGTTAACAGCCTTTTTCTGACAGTTGTGTGCAGATTAGGACTTTCGAACTCTGGAATTATATAAGCATGTCTTTGTTTACCATTAATCTTATCAATTTCAACCGAAACATGTGATCTCATGTTATCTAGATTTCTTTGTGAAAAAAGGTTTTTCTCTCCATTCTATGAGAATCTCTGTTTTGGGAAAGCATAGATCACTGAACTTGTTGGGTTGTTTGATTGCTAGCTAACCATTTTTTAACCCAGTCACATTTACAGCAGTGTGTATCGTCTTACAATAGGTTTCAAGTTTCTGGAGCTATCGGCACATATAAATTTCCCCTAATTTTCTTATTTATCCAAAATGCTTCATGAACTTTCATGTTTTCTTGCAGTATCACAGGGAATAACTTTCTCTGTTCTTCCTCACCTGCACAACTTTGCATGGATGCCCCGAAGTTTGGAAATGGTAAATGAACTTCACCTTTGGAGTAGTCCTGTTAAAGTGCATTTTAACAATGTTAACAAGAATGCTTGATATGATAATTGCAGACACGGTTTTATATCATAAAGCCAACAATCACCACCGGTGGGTCCTATCTGTCACCATAGGTATCAGTTGCACATTTGTGATTTCTGTAATGCTTCTTGTTTGTTGGGTGCATTGGTATAGGTCTCGCCTACTGTTTACGTCATATGGTAATTCTTAACTGGATGCTCCTCATGATTTTTGAATTTAAGCTTGTAGCTTATGATATATGCATATATGCAATGAGAAGTGATTGAAATTGCAATCTGCAGTGCAGCAAGATTACGAGTTTGATATTGGTCATTTGAAGAGGTTCTCATTACGGGAACTGCAACTTGCAACTGGCAACTTCAGCGCTAAAAACATCTTGGGTCAAGGAGGCTTTGGGGTGGTTTATAAGGGATGTCTTCCTAATAAAACGTTAGTGGCAGTTAAGAGGCTGAAAGATCCAAATTATACCGGAGAAGTACAGTTTCAAACTGAAGTTGAAATGATTGGTTTGGCTTTGCACCGAAACCTCTTACGATTATATGGCTTCTGTTTGACACCTGATGAGAGGTTGCTCGTGTATCCCTACATGCCGAATGGCAGTGTAGCTGACCGCCTGAGAGGTTTCTCTTTTTTTTATCTGTCTCCCTTTCATGAATCTTTTGTGGAATGGAGAATATAACTATAACTCGAGATCACATCATTTTTTTCTTTAAAAAAATTTTGATATTAGGCCAATCACATTGTTAATTTTCATTTCATTTCTTAATATCAAGTTCTGATATGCTCAATTATCTCTGGCAGAGACATGCCATGAGAAGCCATCATTGGATTGGAGTAGGCGAATTCGTGTTGCTATCGGGACTGCCCGTGGACTTTTATACTTACATGAACAGTGTAACCCAAAAATAATACATAGGGATGTGAAAGCAGCAAATATTTTACTTGATGAGAGTTTCGAAGCAGTGGTTGGAGATTTTGGTCTTGCAAAATTGCTAGATCGAAGAGATTCACATGTCACTACCGCAGTGCGGGGCACAGTGGGGCACATTGCACCCGAGTATCTCTCAACTGGGCAGTCCTCTGAAAAAACAGATGTGTTTGGATTTGGCATTTTACTTCTGGAGCTCATAACAGGGCAAAAAGCCTTAGATGCTGGGAATGGTCAGATTCAGAAAGGAATGATTCTTGACTGGGTTAGTAATTTCTGTGTATTGCTCTACTGTGGACTCAAAGTTTATCAGCATTATTCGGCGGTGCTGGTTCATTAGGCATAGAGAATTCATTCATGATATTAACGTTTAGAATGAGTTGTTGCTTTTACAATAAATACTCGGACAGGACAATTCATATATAAATGGAGTATGGCTGAGAATTTATCTAACGGGCAATACCGATGTTTTTGTACTGGATACGTAATTTGAGCTCGTGCATTCCATGTCTTATTCGGTTGAAAAAACTGACAGGCCTTGGATATTATATTTATTCAACTGCATTGGCAGTAGAGCTTTGTTAAGCTGGTTCAACTTTTGTGCCACTTGTTGAAGTTAAACCTTACGTGTTCTAATTGTATTGGTGATATTTTCCGAAGAGAGGCATGTAACTTGCTATCTAACGAGCATCAAAATACTGAATCAGTTCATTTACGTGTTTCTATGAAACTCTGATTTGTGAATGCTGTTTTGAGTTATGCAGGTGAGGACGTTGCATGAAGAGAAGAGGTTGGAAGTTCTAGTGGACAGGGATCTAAAGGGATGCTTTGATGCAGCAGAGCTAGAAAAGGCAGTGGAATTGGCTCTGCAATGTACGCAATCACATCCTAATCTCCGTCCGAAGATGTCGGATGTCTTGAAAGTCCTTGAAGGGCTTGCCGGGCAGTCAGGAACGGAAGAAACACAAGGTAGTTCTTCCAACATGTATGAAGCAAGAGCTTGCAGTTTCTCAAGGCATTACAGCGACGTCCAAGAAGAATCTTCATTCATCATTGAAGCCATGGAGCTTTCTGGACCTCGATGAGGAAACGCAAGTTGCCATGAATTCAACTGTACATGAGTTTCAAATCAATTAGGCACCTGTATGTTGCAGAATTCTGATATTCCATGTTATGTTGTCATTAATGCTATGAAAGCTACAAAAATTAAATGAGGATTCCAATCTATTCAAGCAAGACCTTTCTTCTGACGGGGACTGGAGATGACTTTCATGGTTTAGTAGCGCAAAAATTGGAAAACACAACGGCGGCAAAAGCAGGATTTCGGAAATCATGCATTGAATATCCATTTGTAATCAGCAGCATAAAATCAACTGAAAACAGGAATAAAGGGCCTCGAGCCCCACTTATATTTATAGTCTACATACACACCACACATGCTGTGGCTAAGATTATTTGAATTATTGTGTTCTCGTCACTGTCTACGGCGACTTTCAGTACCAACCTTCCATCTTCAACACATATATGTTGCTATCTGCAATTTTTGACAAGCGCTATCTTCAACACATGCAATTTTTGACAAGCGCTTTAAAGCTAAGAATAGTCAAAGTTACTATCAAACTCACTTTTAACTGTGCGTTTTTGGTATGTCTGACAATGAAGTGAATACATACTGTATGCATTTGGCACCGAATAGCACTGGTGAGGGACCTGAAAACAGGGATAACCTAGGGATCATGATAGTACCAGCATTCCCTATATTCACCTTATCCTTTTGGATTTATTAGAAACAAACAATGATCAAAAGATGTTTTCTTTTGTGATCCATGCTCGATAGGATGACAGGTTGATAACCCAAGTTGTTCTTTTTCACAGGATGTTAATTTGATGTATGACTGATATAACTAATTTCATAATATAACCCTAACCATATCTTTAAATGCATATATTCATGTCTTTGTTAAGTCATAAAGATGAACAACTGGCGAGCAAAGAATTCTTTTGTTCTTTCTTTTTCTGCTTTTGGGTAGAAAGAAAGTTTAATCCTTCAAAGACAAAACTGAAGAATAGAGTCAAAACTCACTCATTGAGATCTATGTTTTCTTGTAAATTGACAGAGGGTACTGTTTGATGGTCTTTCCTTTTATCTTCCGTAAAACGTCATCTTTTTCTTAATAAGGCATTAATTGGATAACGTCAAAATGAATGGATCAAAAAATCTTTTCGAAGAATAAATGGTCAGCGTTTATTCTTGAACATCCATAGCACGCATCACATTTGCATTCAGAATAAATCTTTTCATGACAAAATCAGCAATCCAAGTCCAATTAGAAAGATTTATAATCAATACTTGCCGTGCTATGCCTATACCAAGTTCTCACCTTTCGCACCTCAGTCACTTGATGACTACCCCTTACAAAATTCTTCATTATTTTGAAATTTGTTATATATAAAGCGACGCTATTTGGTGGAGTTTAATCTGGTGACAGATAAATTCATCGTTTTCTCTTTGTATCTTATTTTTTTCTAATTATATTTTTCTTCAAGTAAACGCTTTTATTAAGAGAGATAATTGGAGGGTGTTTGCACTTCGAGGTCTTGACTCGTTTATCCAAAGCAATGTTGTTTTTCATTTTCTTTGTTGTTTTGATTGATGGGTAAGTTATTTTTCTCCTTGCCCACAACCAAAAATTGTAGTCGTTTCCTCGGAGATTTTTACGCTGATTGTGCTTGTCTGTTGCTGAAAGACATGGTCCTTGTTTTGCGTATTTAGCTGGCTGTTTGTGTGCATTTTGAGGTTTTGGGAAGTTGGGGTTTATTCTGGTAAGTTAATGGATCAAACAAGTGATGTAAATAACATGGTTGCTGGCGATTTTCATCAAGTGAATCAAGAACCAGGCTGTAATTCAATTGAAGTAACAAGCAATAATAGGGCTGTGTTAGAGAGTCCAGTTGAGGTTAATTCAGATGTTTTATTGTGTTCTACGGGGAAAATTTGGAAGTCGGATTCAAATGTATCTGGACCGGGCTTGGCAAAGACCGCGGTGGATCAGGAGACAGATGGTGGTCTGGGAATTCAAAAGTCATTTCATGAAGGAACCAGTGGTGGGAATTCAAGTTATTTAACTAACGAGGTTGTTCTCGAGAGAATGAAGGTGATCAATTCAGGAGAGAACGAGAGTATCATCGGCGGGGAAAACAATAATTTAGGTGTTAAAATTGCCGACTTAGTGTTAATTGGTACTGTATCAGATCTGAAAACATGTGTTGGACGAGAAAGCGGTGAGATGGTGGATAAAGTTGGGCCAGAAAGCTACCAGGATCCCAGTGATTCAACCAATGGTATAGTGCCCGAAACTGTGATAACGGTTAATTCAGAGCAGAATCCATCACTTAGTGGCGGGAACGAGCAATTCGTGATAAAGGGTAGAGAATTGGGGAGGAATAAGAGTAAGCTAACTGTGGATAAATCGAACACGAAGCTATCCAAAGGAGAGAGGCAATCATGCGTGATAGATATGAAATGTAATGGAGGAGGAGAAAGTGGTTTGAAGGATTGTGATGGAGAAACAGTTTGTAGGATCTGTCACTTGAGTTCTGAGGGTTCTGCAGAAAATAATGCTGCCAAGGAGCTGATTCAGCTTGGATGTGGGTGTAAAGATGAGCTTGGCATTGCACATGCCTACTGTGCAGAGGCATGGTTTAAGCTAAAAGGAAACAGGTAAATGTTTATGTTATCAAAAAACAGTCTTTGTATTAGTTTGATTTGGATTAGCATTAGGAAAATATTTCGTCATTTATCTTTCGTTTGCAAATGATAAAGAGCTTTGCGGTTTTTACACTCATCTGAAGTGTTTGGCAGATGACGTAACCATTTTTTTCACCAATATTGTCAATGCAGTAGGTACAATCACCAAAATAACTATATCTGTATCGGAATGCACGGGTTCCACTTCTCCTTTTCTAGAAATTCTAGTCTATGTGAATGCAACTACAGCATGCAGCTCAGAAACTGGCTTTAGTTTAGAAACCTGGATGGTACTGCTTTCAGCATGTGAATTGCCTTATTTATGCGTTGAAGATGGTAAACTTGCATGCAGAACCTGTGTTCTGTTGCTTGGTCTCGTTAATGACGGAACAAGAAAAATTGCCCAGAAGGAGCATCGTATGTTATTCATCGTTATCATTTATTAATATTTATTAAATGGGCCTACAGCCATTTGAATTTCTTTTGTTCGAAACTAGTGGATCATTTACTGAAGTTTATCTGAAAGGACAAAAGTTTTACGTTGAAAAGAAGTATCTTTCTGAACTGGGGGCCATGGTTGAATTTTCATCATCTTTGAATTACTCGTATGCATTTCACTAAATTACGCCGGCTGATATATATATATATATATTTCGTTGATGCAGAATGTGTGAAATATGTGGAGAGACGGCAAAGAATATTACAGGCGTTGGTGACAACAGATTTACGCAAAATTGGAATCAAAGGAGGTTAATCATCACTAGTAGCAGTAGCTCATCGGAAGGGGGTGGTGGAGGATGTTGGCGGGGACAACCATTCTGTAATCTGCTGATGGCATGCTTGGTTATAGCTTTTGTGTTACCATGGTTTTTCCGAGTAAATATGTTCTAATAGCAAGCAACAGAGTTCAGGATGGTTCTCTCCACCTACTCACCCACATACATGTTTATACTTAGCATCCCACAGGTTAATATTTGTTATGGTCTACAGTGCTATAAGATGGATTACCAGAATGTAAATAATAAGCTTACATACCAGCATTTCTCGCCAGGCAATACAAGGCAACAGGGTCTTTAAGATTCATGATGAGAGAGAGGGGATTTGGTTCATGTTATAGAAAAACTTGTTCTTTGCAAAGAATCATTGTATACGGACATTCCATGTGATCTTAAACAAGTAGGGTTAGAATACATACAATTATTTATGATATAAATACAACGTTGGTTTGATAAGGTACATGTACTTTTTTTAAAATTGCTAATAAATTCAAGTTGTGAGCTTTGCTCTGCCCCAGACTTCCTGTTGCTCGACCATGTTGTTCTACCATCTTAATTGCGAATAGACTCGGTGTCTGACAATGTTATGGTTTAACTTTCTTCTTTTACATAAGTTAACTTGAAGCTGCTAGGACCAATCGTTCACCTCGCTAAGAGTTTTTAGGATCTTAGAAGCTCCAAAAGCTCACTCTTCTTCAATTTTGAGTAACCTCTAATCCCTCTAGATTTGGCCAATTCTTTTAGCTGGGGCAGTTTCATCTCTTCTATTCTTGGCAACATCAACACCTTATCTGTAGCTGCTGATGTATCACTGTTCAACTCAACAGGGCTTCCTCTTGAGACTGATCGATGTGGTATTGGCGACCTCCTAACAAATTTAGAAGGTGGTCGACTGACCTTAAATTTTGTTGCCAAGCGCTGTGCATATTCTAGCTGATAATCCTTCCTTGTCACACCTTGTTTCCGTGACAATGCTCCATCCTGTCCCCTTCTCCGACTTGCATCTGCCAAAATAACAAATCTCTAAACCATGTAGAACAAGAGACTTAACGAACCGCATTCAAGTGCCCAACATTGTGAAGTGAGCAAATTGAGGTAATGAACAAAGAATATCACTTTTCTTTTGTCCCTGTGTTGTCGTACATGTTTTTGAGAACAGTCAACTGGAAGAAGCACATGAAAGTCTAGATTACCTTTCACCGGTTTATTTGACTGACGAAGAGCCTCTGGAACTGGTTCAGTTTGGGACTTCTCTTCAGACAAATTGATGTCTGTCTGCTGACTACCTACGTCGTCTCCTTTTGAGATTGAGTATCTTATCCTTCTAAGTAAAGCAATTATCTCCTCCTGTTTAGACTTGGGAAGTTTGCAGTCAGAGAACAGATATTTGGCACTCTTATTATCCTTTTTTGTTCTTCCCGATTGCAGTGATGTTCTGCTCCTACTTCCATTACACTTTATGCTTGAAAGCACACTCCTCTGCAACGTAAAAGCTGAAGGCCCATCTGCAATCTCAGCCAAATTCAACAAGCTGCATCAAAAAATTAGTTTTCAGTTTGAAGTTCGAGGATATTCCATGGCTTATGGCCTCGTAGCAATGTATTGACATCAAACATCACAGCAAGTACGCAGAATGACAGGATCACTCGTAAGCCAATGAAATTTGAGCCATTAATCATGCAGAAAAAGGCAAACTTTAAATCCCCATCTGAGAAAATCAATATCTTCGTGGGAATTCAAGATATGAACATGCAAAAGGAGGTGAATTCAAATTAAAGAACTTGATGAACATGAAGAAAAGATTTCATTTTCTTTTTAAAATTCAATCACAAATAACTTGAAATCCATTAACTAATAGTACCCAATTGAAATACAAGGAAGGAAATTGAAGCCTGTGAGGGAATACAATACCTTTGAAGGAACAGGAGAGTTTTCCAAGACAGAGCAGCTGCTTGCGAAAACAAACACAAGATGGAAAACTGAAGACTGAGAGAAGAGCCATATTTTAGCTGTCAGTTTCCGTTGATTCAAAGACGAGAGAAGAGCCACTCTTTTCTTACTTACGCCGACATTTACTGCCAAAAAGAGCGACACCACATCTTTGCTTTACCCACATGATAGGCTGCTTCGTGGTAATATCACCGCCTCCCAGACGTTCTTTTTTTATTAAAAATTTAATAGTTTTGAAAAATGCAATTTTAAATTTCATTTCATATAATTTAATTATTACTATTATTATTATGAGGCTGTGAGCATTTAGAATTCATTATCATTCCGAGACTGAACGTTTTTTCTGCTCTAAATTTGATGGGTCGCAAATCCCTTCTGTAACAGCTGGGAAGCTTGATTCTCAGGCTACGCAATTCTTTTATTTTTGGGGAATGGTAGGGAGTAAGCCCCAACCAGAGAAAGGGTGGCAGATGACAATCATTACCTTCACTCCGCTTAACCTTGTAATAATTTAGGCCTCTTTTCTCTTTCGGGTATGATTATGGTTCCAATAGCTGAAATGCAGATCATGACTTTTTCTGCCTTAGCTGTATAGCTTAACCCTTCATCATTTCTTTTGCCTACTTTTCCCGTATTATTTCCATGATGAGATCGATCACATTGCATTTTTTATTTCCAAATCTACCACCCGAGTACACAGCTACGTCCGTGCGGGCAACCAACCATTTTATATGTACGGAGATGTTGACAAATGCACCATTATATAGGTTGCTGTTGAGATTAATGGCAATTATTGATTTGACAGTGTTAATGGTCACCAACCAATAATCACCAAACGGTGGAATATACGGTTTTGCATTAGGCCGACCATTGTTACACATAACAGAATAATGCTTACAAAGCTTTGTCAAGAACTTAAGGCCTAAGGTCTTGAGTTCGAGTCACCATGGAGGCGAGATGGAAGGATTTTCATCAATGAACCTCTAGCCCCCTGGGTTAAGCTCTTTGGTCGGATCAATTGCGGATGCCTCATTTCCAGCGACAGTGTGGGAGCTCGGAGTTACTGGGAACCTGAGGCGGATCTACTGGGAACCTGAGGCGGTTGGGAACCTGATGCTGAGATGGGGAGCCAGCGAAATCAATCAGTTACTGACCAATCAGTACGATAAGCTGACTAATCAGTATGCAATGACTCCTTGTGCGTAGAAGTGTATAGGCTACACAGGAACCTAAGGGACTAAGAGTGTCCAGATTTACCTCTCTGGGATTCTTGGGGTGGGGTCTTAGAGGCTTAAGATTAGTCTGACGTAAGTCGGGAAAACTAATGTAAAACAAAAAAAAAAGAATGGGAAGCCAATCACCTAAACTTCCACATGCCTCAAAACTGGCAATTTCATCCACATGCTGGGGTGGTCCACTGACCACCATGGAAACTCTCACTCCAGCTTTAGTCGCACCTGTACACAGCTAACATCCTACTATGGGATTGACATTATTCTTCATGGGTCAACATATACTGGGGGGAAGAAAGGTGCTAACAAAAACACCCCATAAATATTGAACCACATGGTTGCTGGATTTGTCGCTTATAATTGCTGTTCTCCCCTTTTTTTATTTCTCATATTAATTCTCATCAACCATTGCCCAACTAGGACTCTCTCCTTTTTTATTTATTTATTTATTTCTGAGCCCGTTGCTGTCTGGAACATACTAATGATTTTCTATGAAGGAATTGCTGCTACAAGGAAAACGTCATATTACCCTTTAGCATCATCACATTGTAGCAACTCTTCGGGGCCTGGGGATTGAGGAATATACTACCCTTTCACATTATATTCAGTCACAACTGGCAATGGCTTCAGACGGCTCATGTGAACGACAGAAGCATTATATTTGTAAAGAAGAAAGAAACGCGCACAGGCCTTAAAGAAATTCTAAAAAGCGTTTACATTTTGATCTCCACGGTTTAATTCTTACGTTGGAACGGTAAACTGTTCGATTTACACCGAGTTTCCTTGCTTGTCATCCAGAGAAACGCAATGCGGAAAGATGTTAAAGTGACGAGATTACTCGTATCTTCTTTACCAACCTACCGAAGTCCTTAATAATGATTATCACTCGAGTCTATGATAAAGAAACATATGGAAACAGGATGAAGACCAAGCAAATAACAGAGTGAAGAACAAAAGAGTGAAGAACAAGCAAGCGTAGACACTGGAATTAATACAAGTGTGATCGAGTAATTTGTGCATCACAAGAAAAGAATATCATTCATGATACAATCATACAACACATCATCAGTATCGGCCTGTTTTTCCCTTCTGTATCATGCAATGATCCCCACAAGGTGGCCGGGTTCATTAAAAAAATAAATAGCAACCATTTTTTAACACATCAAAGCAACAAAAGAATAATGCTGATGATAAATCGAGCAAGTAGAAGATAACACACCCCAAATAATAATTCCACCCTTTTGATTTTTTTTTTCTTTTTTTCCTTTTACTTCTCTACTCTGAAACTACTCTTCTCCATAATTGTGTATGACAACAAATTAAACCATATAATTGATGTCTAATAATCAAATTGTTCCTAATTCTAAACTCTCGGAGAAAGGAAATGTACCTTCTTATCATCAACTACACTTCTTAGAGAGAAGAATAAGGAACACAATGAGGAAAACTATAGAAGAAAGACCGATTGCCACACCCAAAACAACCTTATTAGGCCCATGATGGTGCCCTCCTTTGCTGCTAGAACCGTTATCATCAGTATCATCATAATCTGATGAGTCACTCTCACTATTAGCTGATGAATCTTTAGCAGGTGGTGGTGACATTGGCAATCCATGTTTATCACAAGGGGCAATTCCAAGCTTCAATTTTGATGACAAATTTGTATGATTATAGCACAAATTGCTATTTCCACCAATCTTGAACACATCCAACCTCTTCAAAAATGTAAGATTGAAAGGTAAAACCCCATGAAACTCATTATTAGCAAGATTCAAATATTTCAGATGCTTCATTTCTGCGAAGAATTTTGGTATTGTCCCATTAAATTGATTGGAACTCAGATCAACATGAACCAAGCCTGGAATTGCTGACATTGAATCCGGGATAGCCCCGGATAATGAATTGGACCCCAAAGATACATTCTTTAGAGAAATCAAGTCTCCAAAATTGGTGGGTATCTCACCAGTAAGAGTATTGGATGAAAGATTGAGACTTTCAAGGTTTTCAAGAATTGAAATGGAACTGGGAATTCTTCCTTTAAGATTATTACTAGAAAAATCAACATGGGTAAGGTTGACATGCAAACGTTTTGGTAAATAACCGGTCACATTAGCATTTGAAACAGTAACAGACCTAAGTTTACGCATATTACCCAGAACAACATAAAGACCACTAGTATTGACAGGTACTTTACTTACAGTGAGATCGGTGAGATTAACAAAGCGAGAGAGCCAGACACCCGTGAGTCTTTTAAGAGAGCGAATACAAGTGAAAGAGTGAAGAGAAAGAGCAAGATCTGAAGGGAAGCGAATAGGGGTAATGGGACAGTTACTGAAAGTGAGAGCTTGGAGCGTGGAGAGAGATTTCAAAGCAGTGTAAGAGAAAGAGACATCAGAGGAGCAATTAGAAAGGGTGAGAGAGATGAGGTGGCGAAATGGAGAGGAAGAATCGCAAATGGTGGAGTTGTGCGGAGAAGGTTGTACGCAAGGGTCTGTCGAAGTAGGAATGTCTAAAGATTGCAGAGCTGTGAGCTGTTTCGGGTCCAAAGTGGAATGAATAGCAGGAGATGGCTTGGTTGTGGAAGGTGGAGAGGGAGATGGTTTGGTTGTGGAAGGTGGAAAGGGAGATGGTTTAGTTGTGGAAGCTGGAGAGGGAGATGGTTTGGTAGTGGAAGACGGAGATGGGGAGGAGACAGGAGCGGGAGTTGGTGAGACGGTGGTGGGGTGGATGCCGCCGGCGGTGGAGGAGGAGAGGAGGAGAAAGAAGAGGAAAGAGAGGAGAAATGGTGGTTTTGGAGGTGGAGATGGTGGCATTGTGATAACTTGAGCTTAGCAGAGTGTGGGATGGTGAAAGTATGCCAGAGAGTGAAGAGGGTTTGTTTTTTGCAAGTTGAAAGAGAGGTGAGAGAGCCGAGAGGGGAAGAGGATTAGATCATTTGGAAGAGTACTTAGAAGCCCTTGGATTGCTCACTTAGTTTTGCATAAAATCTAATGTCAATGTGCTCTTTTTAATGTCATTTACTGATTTTCACAGCTTTACTTTTTTAAATCCCGGAAAGCGACAAATGTTTATATGGCTTTCACATGGAATTTTTTTTCCTTAAAAAAAAAAGAGGATATCCTGACATGGATGCCTCCAAGGGTATAATTGTCAGCTAATATAAAAATATCAACTAACCAGAGTCAAACGTCTCAAGATGACTTGTAAGGCAGAGCAAATTACGGTTCTTCTTACGCACTTGGGATGGGTTGGGTGGCTTCCAGTTATTTTCATCCTCATGATTTCTCTTTTTGGTTGACAATATTATGCCTTTCCTCCTGGAAATCTTGATTCAATCATGAAGATAAAGTACCCAAGAAAACTAAAACAAGAATGCTTCAAGGGGCACCTAAAACTATAATCGATAGCCATGAATGAGACTTAGGTGGGAAGCATGCGCCTTTTCTTGATTCGAGTAATACTGAAAAATAACTTCATGGGGATTTTGGTTTCCACACTCTTACGTTTCTCCCTTCAATACTTCCCTTTTGGCCACGAAGGAAAAGAAAAGAAAGGTTTCAACTTCTAAGAGTATTAACTTTCTCCTAGTTCAGAAAAACAACCATTCAATCAATCCTCAACCCAGAAAAGTACTTCTGAAGCTAAAGAAGGTAATATTGCTACTGTTATACATTATAAACGAAAATATTTGACACGAAAAGAAGGTAATATTTTGTTATTTTCCAGCATTGATTAGTGGGACAATCCATTCTCAGTGGGCAAACAAGGGTAAGATATGGAGAAGAAATGGTGATTGGTGATTGGTGATGTGGTGTTAAGTGACCGTTGGGGACCAAACTATTGGCAATAGTGGGAAGCGCTCCTTTTTAGCTGTCCGTTGACGAGAATCGCTGCTTGGCCATTGTCACAAGTAAAAGGGAAAATGATACGTTAACCACAAGAGAGTACTAACCAACCACTATTATATTCCTCTGACGATAACGTCGTAGACCTGACAATGACATCATGTGGGATCCATTATATTGCTAGAATTTCATCAGCCTAAATCTGCTCCATGATGCAGATTAGTTTCAACTATAGAATCAAATCTTAGTTGGTAGGACTTGAATGGTAAAGATTTGTGTTACTGTACATCTCTGTCCGTTTGTTTTTCTTGTTACTTGGCATTCATTAGCATAACCTGGTTTTAAAAGGCTTACATCCCCACAAAAGATATGCAGCTTTCAGAATGGCTATGCTGTCAACTTAGTCAACTCATGGATTTAAGGAAAACATAGAGATGGAAAATCACCAAGAAAAGGAAAAACACCTCACCAAAGAGATCGTCCGCTATGCTTCTTGTAATATGCTCAAATACTTCACAGGATCCGGCAACGACACCACAGGAGAACCTGGTGCAAGCTTTCAGACAGATTGACAGGTGCAGATCCTTAGGTCTTGATGACATCCAGTAAATTGATTTCTATCCTTGGCAATCATCTTCAACGCACTTAGAATTTCCTCAGTGACCAATCCCAGTACGAAAATATTATAAACAAATTTTCAGTCAGATGTTAACATGATAGCACAAACGGTCAAACAACAGATTCAGATACTACTCCATTTAGCATTAGTGCAGACTCAAGGAAGTCAACTACTAGCATCGTCCTATGTACGAGTAAACCCCAACAGATGCTTAGCTATGTGATACAAACTTTGTTAGCTGATCAAATTCCGATTTTTCTTCAAGAAAAATGAATCTTCCTATCCACCTCTGGAAGTTAAAGATAGCAGAACCATGATCATTTGTGGGCTTCTCCTTCCTTCTTCTCCTTCTTTCTGCTTCCTCTTCTTGGATCAGGAGCAGAAACATAACTAGAAGACTTCGGGCAAACTACGCAAAGAAATAGGCCCATAGCCATAAAGTACTGCGGCTTAGTAAGCGTTAGGAGCCCATCTGGAACATCCCACGTATTCCATAATCGCAATGCGGCGGGCACCTGAATAATTGTCCAACAATTTTACAGGGCGTTGGCAAATTCAGCTTCTAAGTTAAACCCGGTTGGTAGCCATATTGGTACTTGTATCTTGATGCCGCTTAGAAGCCGGTGATTACAAAGTCTGGTGGAAAGTGAGGCCTATGCACAGAGTGTGATATCTCTCCATAACTATAGCTAATTGGATTTCATACTTGGTGGCAAAGATGGGCACTCTAATTTGGATTTGGCTATCATATTAAGCACGACTAATTACGAAGAGAAAAAGTTGTTGAATTACGTGATTAATAAATCTGATTGAATTAGTTAAATTCTATTATCTAAATCATATTCATCCTATACAAAAAAGTAGAGCATGTTGTTAAAGTAAAATATTTAGATTCGCTTAAATGAGGACAAATTCGGTGGTGCAGGACGTTGGCACTTGACAGTCGCATCAGCAATAAAAGTAAAGAAGGCGGCAATATTTACTGCCAAATTTGATGTCGTTTTGTCTCGTACTCCTACCAATAAGAGGAGAAAGTCAAAAGAACGAATCATAAAGGCCACCCATGTGAATATGTTTCTTTGCTTTGGTTATTCAGAATATATTTTTATGGCTGGAACTATAGCCTTGTGAACTTAATTTGGTAAGACTTGTCAAAAAGGCAAAAGGAACCTGACTTAGCTTGTTAGTGTCGCGTATATCTTGAACTCATTTACCTGAAAATTGCCTTATTAGTCAAAAAAAGCAAATCCTAAAGTAGAGAGAGGCCTTCGCAACTTTGCCTTTGGCTTTGCATTACCAAAATAATAGCTTCACGGGCTAAGAGAAAAACCTGTCGAAGGAAAAGCTATGGAGAGAATCTGGCTCGAAAGTTCAAAGTTCGATGTTGGAAACTAGCCAATTGTAAAGGACGGCAACGGAGGACAAAAACGAGTGCTTAGCTACCGAGGCTTTTGCATGTGATTCGGCATAATGTTGGTGAACAGTGAACTGTCCTGAAAGTAAATAGCTAGATAAAGTATACATTGGCAGCAAGTTTTCCTGACAATGGAGTGGGACAAGAAGGCAAATATTTGGCAAATCTTTCAATATTATGTTCAATTCCGAGCAGAAATAACAAGTCTAATATTTCATCAAAAGACATGGGTATGTTCATATGTAAACAAGAATTCTCTTAACATAATCTGCTAGAGTTTTATCCAGATTAAGGTTCATTAATGGCTCAACAGACGGGAAGTACTTGGATATGGTAAGAGAAAAACGATTTTCAAAAAAGGTCTGAAAACATAATAATTAGTCAACATTTTACTATGAATTTTGGTTTTTCATGCTTCAATCTATTGTGTTGTACATTTTGTTTAGAATTTATGTATTGTATTATTCATTATTAGGATGTCATTTGACCATATAAATATTGAATACTGTTCATCATCTTGCTTTAATATTAACAGTCGTGTGTTTGGAAAATGTCTAGAGCTAAGATACCTTGTAAAACCATACGCACCAAAGGCATTACATTACACAGTTGCACTCTGGGTTTTGTTCAGAAAGTGTCACTTTAAATATTAAGCAGCAGGAAAAAGAAAAAACGAACTATCGTGGCCTGTGAGATTCGAACTCACGCGGGGAAACCCCACTTACTTAGCAGGCAAGCGCCTTAACCACTCGGCCAAAGCCACGAGATGGTGAGGAAGAGCAAACAATTTTACTAATTTTACATTCTAGAGATTAGCACTTCAAAACATCTAAATACAGAACTAGAATGGAAAAGATAGATGCAGAGTGTAAAATTAGAGTAGCTAGCCTAACGGACATTTTTCAACAACTAGAATTAAATCAGATCAAAGACTTCGCACTAGATTGAGACCAGCATTCATCTAACAGCGCAAGCAACGGCATAAGCCCAAGACTTGAGATGTTCTTTCATGGCCAGACCATCATTCAATGGTGGCATCTTGATGAAATGTTGTGGACTCCTAAGTTTACCATACCCACCAGCATTTGCTTCATAATTCATCTCCCAAATATCATAATTCATCGAGTATCCTCTATTATTATCAAAACCCAAGTGAAGTTCTCCCAGTATCTTTCTCTTGCTTCTTCTCTTTCTCCTCCTACTTTTACTTCTCTTTTCTTCTTTCTTTTCATGCTCTGGAAATTCCATTTCATGTAAGAGTGTTGCCTCAACTGGAAAACTTTGCGGCTCCGTTTCAGCATCGACTACAGCACATTTGGTACACTCTGGACATAAAGTTTCGGTCTTTGGCCGCTCATTTTGCTGGCTTTGAACCATTGGCTTCATGGGTTTTCTTGGAGACAAAAGCTCAGCCTTGGGTGACTGAGTTTCATGGTTACTAACAAGTGGCTGAGTAGGTTTTGGCAGGGGTTTCTCATTAGAAAGATCCATGACTGGAGGAGATTTTGACGACAACAAGTTAGAGAAGAACCAGAAGGAGTCTAAGCTTTCCAAAAGCAAAGACCCTTCCATTAGAGAAAACAGGGAGCAAAGGCAAATCCAACGCCAAGAGCCACGCTCCAAACATATAAATAGCAAAAAAAAAAAAAAGCATCCAATTTTGGACGGTTGCCATTGACCAGGTATAAACGCAAGGCAGCATTGACATCATAACATGTTCTGAGCTATGAAGTGACCAAGTTAGCCCTTCTTTGTTTCACATTATTCATAAATATTCGAGGGTAGTGTTGGAAGCTTGAAGGATAAAAGTAAAGACCGCGGGCGGTAATTTTGGGAGTTGGAGAGATAGAATGCCGTAGTTACGCCGATTGAGACGAACAAGAATCAAAACATAAAGTCCACACAACGGTCGAAAACTAGTTGTGTGGAAGCTGGCAATATCATGTAGTACTATTATTATGCTTTCTTTATTGGTTGACACCAATAATAAAAAAAACCTAATGTCTTTTTAAAAGTTGTTTGGAATAGGTTTTGTTTGTATGTCATTTGTACTCTACAGCGTTTAACTATGATAATGCAACCAACAGGGTGAAAAGTAAAGGGGAGTTTGGTCTTTGAGGAAAGTTCTTAAATTCATTATTATCCGGAACATCCTTTTGACATCCTGATTGTGATTAAAGTTATAAAAGATGATTGTTTCCTTTTCACGCCTCCAATTAAATGCAGGGCTTTAGTATACGGGAGTAGTGAAAGCAGGACTTGTTAATAAGATAGTAAGAGAAAGAATTGACATATAAATAGGCCGGTTGACAACAACAATAACAACAACAAATAAAGAAAGAAATGCTTCATTTCAATTTATATATTATACGGCATGTCAGAAATACCTCAACAATATTGCTCAAAGAAAAGCTACACAATGCGTTTATTCGGTTTCACTGGAGAGAATAACATGTGATTTGGTATGATCAATGGAATCTGTTCAGACATGGGAAGATGCTGAAGTTTGAAAGTTGATGTTAAAGATGGAAGCTTGAGGACTAGAGGTGGGCTATGTAGGGCAGTTTGTCACCCTCGTGTAATTCATGTATTGTAAGATTCACATGCTTTAAAATGTAGCCTTTTCAAACGGACCTACAGGGCCCAACCCAACATGCAACAAGAGCCACCAAGTTCTGTTCCTATATTCGCATTCATTCGCTGTGGCTACATGTAAAAGAGTAATCATAAACAGACATTTTTAATTTTGTAAAAGTCGCATTCAAAATAAAACAAAGAAAGTTAAAGAAGATATCCGATAGAATTAACATAATCTATTTTTATTGCTCAAGCTCAGAAGGGATTTTCCCAGACACCAGCTTCCTCCTGTTTCAAAACTCGGTAGTCATTTTTGGTAATTTTCATCAAAATTCTTCATTTGTTCATTCATGCACATTACTCAGATCTTTCTTATCAATTTCACAATAAGACAAATAATAGGAACACCGTGTCCTAGCATGAAATCATCTTTGGGTACACTGCATACAGCCATGAAAATTCAACGGGGATAGCGTCGGGATGCTTCTTGAAAAATCTAGCCATGTTGTAACTTTCAATGGGCAACTTGGGTCGGCAGAAACCTGAATTCAGGTCATCTTCCAACTCTTATACCATGAATCTTTCACAGCCATCGAGACCTATTGTTGCGATGAAACAAGAAAATTTCCCAACCATGAAACGTAAATTGTACAGTTTTATTTACAATTACAAGTACACGAAACAATAATCGAAATCTAAAATGCAGAATTCATGTAATGAACAAAATGGTCGAGCAATCAACCGGTGAAAGTTGTGTTGGTTATCTAACGGTGGATGCAACAGTATGAGCCCACCATTTGAGAGTATCTTTCATGTCCATCTCACTGCTCAGAGCAGGAATTTTCCAATTCATCAATGGTTCTTCTTTCTCTCTCGTATCCAAAACTTCCCATGCTTCAGAAAGATAAGGCCTTGAAACTGTACTTTCTTCAAAACCACTGCTCTTTGCTTCTTCTTCTTGTTCGTGATCTTTCTTTCCCAGCCTTTGCAACCCTGGAATTATTGAAACCAAGCTTGAATCTTTATCTTCTTCGGAAAACACGAAACCCAAATCCATAAACCCTTTCACCTCTTCAAATTCCAATTCTGATAAACTCTTGCTCAAACTTTTCTTCCCTCTTATCCTGCTTCTAGGTTTCCTTCTTGGTGATTCTTGAACACGTAACCCTTCTGTTCGTAACGGCATAACTGAAATTTCTCCTTCTTCTTCCGTGATTTCCTTACCCGAGAGGATTGTCTGAAGTTTTGGTGAGATAAGAACCGAGTCTGGTGACAGAGAAAATCCAGGGCTGAAACTTGTTTTAGGCCATATGTGGTCACTCATAGACCTTGAGATAACTGACGGAACTTTCAAAACCTTTGGTTTTTGTGTTATTTCAGGAATTTGGTGATCTGGGTCAGCATCAAAACCTGGTGATTTTGACAAACATGATCGTTTTCTGAGGATTTCCATTTCAAACCAGCAAGAATCAAAAAGCTTCATAAATTCTTGAGCTTCCATTAATGGTTTGGCGGCTGCAGAATTATATGCGTGAGATGAGAAGTAATTTTAGCCCTTACTTAAATGATATGTATATATATATATACCCAAACGAAGCTTGTCACCATAATTGCCCTTCATGTTACGCCAATATTACCCAAAAGATTCAAAATTCAATAATTGCACGTTTAATATCAACAAGGTATTATTTTAGGATAAGTTTGTCGTTTTGCGGATATTTTCGGAGTCATGTTGCTTTTGGTCCAAATTTTTACGTATATTGCCGTGTGAATTGCTTTTCTAGGAAAGATCACTGATTGGAATGTGTAAACCAAAAGGATTAACTTTGAATGGTAGGTTTAGCCTCTGGCATCCACCACGTGTAAATACTCCCTTTCTTTTTTTTTTTTTTTTTACTTTTATATAAATTTTAACTCCCAATTTAAATCACAAACCCTTTTAGTTATAAACAGTGGATCGAGTTTAGTACTAGTGTACTGGGGAGATTGATTCTTGAATATGCTAGGATTAGCTTTGATATAAAGGAAGGGAATACGACGTGGCTTTAAGCCGAAGCAATGATAAAATAATTGTATGGGTGGTGGGGCATGGCAATTAATGGTAAAGGGTGTGGATAATACTAAACGAAGCCACCAGCTGATGTGGGTGCGCCATTGATGACGGGCCTGAGCAACCCCATTCTCAATCAAACCCAATTTTTATAATTTAAATAAACCGAAAAATAACCGATCCATTCATATAATTGTAATGTGTCGCATCTGTGTCAAGTTAGATAGGGTTATTTAAGTAAATCATTTTTATAATGTGATAAGAACAGCATTATGGGTTATAATTATGACAAGGAAAGGAAATTTATGAGGCTAATAAATTAATAAGGCCAACAATACGATTTATCACTAACCATGCCTTCAGGTTAAGGGTTTCTCTCCACTTTCTAGGAATTCCGGATCCTGTATCTTAATACTATATCAACCACAAATGCCACCAAACAAGTATATGATATCTATTTGATTTGAAATTCCACCAATACTATTATGCCAAACCTATTTCTTATTTTTAATGTCAAATTTCTATGATTGCATAATCCATTCCACTAATATATTATGTTTGAATTAATTAGAATTTGATTGCAAGTTAAAATAAATTTAAAATGGGCTCAAATCCACCTTATCTTATATTTTAATGAACCCATTAGAAAAATTTACTCAGATTTTGATTAGTTCATATCAAGGCATAAGTGAAAATATAATATAAATTATATTCATACGTCCGTCGTTCTTGCTAAAAAAATGGAAAAGAGAAAATTATATCTGGGATTATGACCTTTATAATATTATAATATTATGCATGAACTTAACTTAAGTGGGTGATATCAATGCTAGGTTTGTGAAGACCAAAAGCCTGCAGCCTCTGTGGTTTTTCCTACAGTGGTGTGAAAGACCAGACATTTCAAAGCTGCGAGGGATGAATACTTAATTAGATTCAATGATTAGTTAAACGAAATTAGCATAGATTTAGTCGCTTAGTTTACGTGTTTCAGTTCAGGGGCATTATCGTACTATTACCATCTGGTTTTAAGGAATATTCTAATTATTCCAAGTCAATGATCAATTCGTGATTCTGCATTCATTCATAAATTGAACAACGGCCGCAGCCTTCAAGTTTACTGTAATTCTCTTCGTATGAATCAAATTAACAATTCCCACGTGTGTCCCGCAGCCTTGACTCAGGCAACTATTCCTTGGACAATTTTATTTATCAAATAAGTTTTTCAATTATATATAAGTGATAAATTAAAAATAATTAATATCTGTAATCGTATTTCATAAATTTAGCGAAATTGATATTAATTATAATATATAACTTACAGCAAATTACGAGCAATTAAAAAAGAGTTGTGAAATTAGAGTTCCATGATGGAGTAAAATATTCTGCCTAACATTCGGATATTCTCTTATATGGAACCAAAGGATTTCATTAAATTAGTGGTATATTAACAATGTGAAAAATGATGATCATCTTTTACTTTTACTCCTAATTATTTATTTGGAAAAAATTATTGAATCACACGTATATTAATATTTGGTCCTACGGGTGACTTTTTCCTCGGATTAGTTGACCTAACGTAAATAATTAACATCGCATCCGTATAATAATGATCATTACAAGTGAGGCAGCCCTAGAAATCTTTCCACAGCTTCACCCACCTTTCACTTTCATTGGGTACTTAATTCAGATATTATAATCTCAGATACCAACTGTTCGCTTTTTCTTTTTTCTTTTTATATATATTTCTTATTTTACACGTGAATGGTGAATAGCGGGTTACTTTTCACCAACAGAATCAGAAGCTAGTTCCTTGATATTTTTTGACCCATATGTATGAAATGATACACGTGATTGAATTATCTGATGATGGCATTATTGGGAAAGGTATTGTCAGAGCAGCTATCTAGTACACATTTGCAGTGTGAACATTATTATGACTTGGGAATTAAGAAAATGAAGGCATTCATAGATGCATAAGCCTGAACGGACCGACTCCATCCATGAAATTGACATTAAATATGATCACATGTATGCACAGATATCATTAAATCTTTGTGGTATGAGGTAGGAAAATCGTCTCTTACTGAAGACAATGCCCGGAAACTGCAATCGGAAAAGGAGCTCCAGGTTTCGGCCTCCACCAAACGTTAATATGCTCGGGAACTCGCTGCGTGGTAGATGTGAATGAAAAAATGCCAAATGCCCTTTAGAGCCACTACACCTTTTGGGCCTTGGGCCGACTTTCGACCTTTCTTCATCCTTTTTTTTTATTTTTATTTTTATACAAGATGAAAAGATTTCAAACAAACGGGAATTCGTTAATAAGAAGGAAAAGCAAGCAAATTAACTGAAGCGCAGCATGGACAAGATGAACGTATACACACACACAGACACACGTGCAGTGGCAACATTTATGTGTATTGCCTGATTATCATACGCACCTTCAATTGGTACAATGCCTGAAATGGTGGGTGGTAGGCAGTTGTATAGATCAATTACGGGGCAAATCTTCTTTGGCAGTCAGCTTACAACTTGTTCGCAACAGTTAATTGAATGCCGACTGGCCAACTGCCAAAGGAGTAATTGCCCAGTAATTTGTTGTAGCATCCATACACTTGAATTGAACTCGAACATTTCTCTTTCGGTTACTTGCCGTCAATGATTGGTGAACAGTTTCAGAGCTGATATACACATATATAGCTGATGAAAACTCCAGTGCATTATTAGTATCCAAGCCGCTTCAGCATATTCGAAAACACATCCAGTATTTCTTAGGGTGTATTGAACTAGTGAAGAGCAAGTGGTGGTCCACTGTACAGATTTCGATGCTGATTTTTGTACTAGGTTTACAATTCTCTGCCACACACACATATATGTATGTTATACGTATTTTATCTTGGTTTTTGTGATTAGGTTTTCATTATCATGCCTCCATTTTTGTCAGATAAGCTGCACCATGCATTAACAAGTATTCTCTGGAGTTTCTTGAACCCTTGCAGCTCTTTAAACATACAGTTGATTAAAAAAAAAAAGATTTCATTATAAAAGAAATATCTGGATATAAATGCATTTTAATGGAGGATTTTGTATTATATTTATTCAGGATTAGTTAATAAATTTTATGAAATTTATTTAAACTCAACAGTTGCGCATGACAAAAATATCTTAAGATTCTGCATGGCAAGAATGTTGAAGTTTCTAGCATTTTCATAAAGAGGAAGAAAAGAAAGAAAGAAACAAGTGACAGATGATCAGTTAATATGTATTATATACATCCTGAGGTAGATTAGGAATTGACTTGGAATGTAAGAGGATGAGCTTTTAAAATTGCTCACCAGCTGTTGGTGTTTTTATAGCATATTCGATATATAAATTCTGAAGTAGCAGAAGCAAGCAGTCTGGTAATCTGAATATGGAGACTGGCTCTTCGGTGAATTAAATGGTACAGGGACCATAGAACCATGGAAAGGAAAAGGATCTGGCATATCCATATTCCCATATCTTTCCACCAGAGGCATATCCCTGTTCAGGTGCGAATCCTGTGGCATAAAAAGGGCTTGTCATTAGGTTTCTGCATGTACGTGTCAAGAAACAAGTGCAATTTTGTGGAAAAATGAATTCTATGTATTTTCGTATATCTTTCCTCTACAGTGTAGGCTACATTTTATACAGTTACAAGAAATTTCTAGAAAACTAACAACCTGTACAACAAAACAAAAAACAGCTAATACAAATACGCGTGTC
>CANYBF011839886.1:0-12792 GCA_948192965.1 Dalechampia spathulata | reverse complement strand
CATTTATCCTTTGATTGTGAAATATGGAATGCTATGGAATGGAATGGTACTTGAATGATTATGGATTCTTAATACTAAATTAAATTAAAATGAAAATGTTACAGGTCCAACTCACGAAGTGCACACTTCCCCTTTAGGTATCGATAAGGGCAAAGCGATAGCAGGTTTGTGCTATTCATCTTATGACCCCGCATAGGGTCTTAAAATGATAATTTCTCACTTAATTGCTTATGATAGCAACGTAGTGAGATTCTATTATCAATGGTATTATATAGTTATCGTTGTTTATGGTCATTAAAGCATCATTTATGCATCATGTCATAAATCATCCATACATAAAGACATTCATGATATATCATATAGAAGATATAAGGGGAAAAAGAAAGAGACATACTGAGAAATGATCAATGAAAACGTACTAGGTCATACAGTTATTATTGATTCCTTTGTTGGAATCATACAGTATAGGTTCTTATTATGAACCATAGAGAAATGTTATGTTCTTACGGGAATCAGAGAATGATACAATATCGGTACATAGAGAAATGGACCTAGTACGAGATTGTGCACAATCATACAGAAAAGAAAAGAAATGTTACAGGAAAAAATCAGAGGGAGAATGCAAAGCATGAATGCATTCTCACAAGCATACATTATTATTTATACATGTTACAAATATGGAAGTTATTGATGAATAGTAATTAATGAATAGTACTTAATGAATAGTAATTCTTGAATAGTACTTGATGAATAGTAACTTATGAATACTACCGTATGTCTTATGCATTGATTATAATAGCTAACGAGTGATGCAAAATGGCACTATATGATACATTTATATGACTTATTATTGATTACTATGATTTGACTTTAAAATGTTATTTTTGATATATACTTATGTCATTTACTTATTTTATAGCACCACTGAGTTTTATACTCAGCGTTTATCATTTGATAAACGCAGGACTAAGACCTTCAGGTGAGAGGACCTAGGCTGATTGATCTATAGTCAAAGGAGATTGTGATTTGAAGAATCTCATTCTCAAGGAAGCTTGGGACCAATGTAACATACTCCACGGTGATCTTGTATATATGCAACTTATTATATTAACCTTGGTGGTAGTAATACTTGTAGTATGAACTTGTGATGTGTGTAATATTGATATTACCTTATCGTGTGCAATTAAATATACATATCACATTATGAATGATGGTGTGATGAAAACATATGTTGAAATAAAATGGATGCATATTATTGTGTATTGATATTACCTCTGTTATGATGATATGTGATAATATATTTACGTATGGTGACTATAGTAATTTACAGTAGCAAAAATAAAAATAAATAAATAAATAAATAAAATTAAAAAAATATATAGATCCTTTGTAGAATAGTTAATGATTTCCTTGCTTAGGGAATTATTAAATGTTCTATGGGAGTGTGTTACATCGGATTAGGGTGTGACACTTTATGAATTTCTAGATATATTGGTAACACTTTATAAATCAAAATCTAGTTTAATGATTTTATTTCCATAAAATCAATATTGAACACTTTTTAATATATTTATTATGTGTAAGACATAAGGGGTATTTAAAAACATGTCATCCTTTCTCACTTATTAGAAAGTGAGATGGTTTAACTTACAACCCTTCCATATACAATTATCCTTACAATAAACTCCTTTTACCTTGCTTTATCTCTTTTTTTTTTAGCATTGACTGATTTCAATTCAAATATTAGTTGGCTAGGTTAGAAATAATTGTAAACATGTTCAAACATCAAATACTATTTACCCTTTTATGCATATTAGTGAATCTAATCCTTTCATGATGCATAACTACCTTTTAAAGAAAACTACTTATAGGCAAGGTAGCAGCATGAACGGTAAAGCATAGCCATCCATACTTAAAGATAACTTTGTATTTTAAAGTTTCAAGGATACTTATGCAACTGATATAATGAAATCTTTATTCATTGACATTAATAATATTCATATGAGAATTTCATGATAAGATTTTTATTATACTTGTTACTAATAAGCATCCTCATGTTTACCTTAAACAACTCTCATCTATTTGAGAATCATTACTTGAATCTTATTTAAAGAGCATAATATATGCAAGTTTATCCATATTAATGATGTCTATTCTCAATGATACTATGACTTAGGATAATTTATATATGAAACATTTACACATATTTGAAATCTTATACAATGTCACCTTATAAATTTTCTTGCATTATTTTCATACCATGTTAACCTATTTAAATGTAATACAAATATAAGTAACATTGAAACAAATCATTAAAAAATAAAGATACATGTTAAAACATGGAAAGTTAATATATGTTCAAATGTCTTCCTAATGCATTAAACCATGATGTCTTAAGGTATACATATAATGATCTATTACTTTCACTGGAGCTAATCATCCATATATTTATTTATTAATAGATAATAATGATCGAGTCTTTTTTAAGATGGTGCCCTCCTTAAAGGATCACTATAATTTATTCCTATAACTTTCAAAGTTATCATTACTTTATTATAAAAAAATGATTTTTTCAAATCATAAATTGCAACACAAAGTACATATTTGATTACTTATAAAATCATAGTCCAATAACCTAAAAATAACATTACCAATACTTATGATCCTAAGATTAAACTAAAGGTAAAAAATAATTCATGTTAAACATATGAACTTAATGATCCAAATTCATTTCTTTTAGTTATGTTAAAAATGATATGCATAAAGCATAGTAAAGACAATCCTTTATGGCTTGTTTAAAACTCTTTCAAATAACATACTAAAAAAAGATCTATATATTTTATTAATCTCATTTAACTTTGATATGGCCATATTAAATTATAAATCTTTTATTTAAAATATCAAGATTGATTGAGTGTTGAATTCATTAAATTAATTCCTACTTCCAATATAGAAATATTAGAGAATTTTGCAGTAATGGAAGAAGGATTGATCGCACAGGGATAGGAAAATCCTTTAAGATTCTTTACGAGAAAAATAATTTGAAAAACTTTTATTATCGGAAAAATAAAAGAAACAAAAAAACTAATTTTTGGAAAATATTCAGATAAAAATCTCCCAATTAAAAGCTAGCAATTATTTATTATTCAACGCATCATCATCAATTCAGTAACAGTTCTAGGATGTCTCACTAAACTGGTTATAGTTATGGAAGCAGCTTCTCACAAACAAATTCCTTTATAGTATTAAAGTGACTAGGAAGCAACTATACAATCACTTCTAATTGCCAAATAAATATGGTGGAGTAAGACTCTTACTACTCTTCTAATAATTGCATAAAAGGCTAGAGGAACCTGACTCAAGCTAACAACCAAAATACTTGTATTGTTCAAACCAGATCATGGTAATTCACAAGGATGGTTAAAAATTGTATAAGGAATAATAACTCCTTGAGTATCATAAACAATAAGTTGAGAGACAATTATTGATCAAACAACTCCTATGATAATTTATTACTATTAAACTTGTGCAATGGGCCTAATAGTACACACTTTCAAAGGTAACAATGGTTCTATAATTTATCGAATTAAAGCAAATAATGAGAGTTAAGGAAATTAAGTTCATTTTGATCTCACATGAATGAACAATGAATTGTTGTGTTGCTTTTAATTGGAAATGGAAATTTTCTAGCCTTATATCATTGATAACAACACAAAAATAAAATAAAGAGAAGAGATATAAAATAAAACTTCAATTGATTGATAAAGGAATGTAACAAAGGTAAATTGCTTCCTATTTTCCCCTCTCTATAATGGGAACAAGCCTCCTATTTATAGTGATGGAAAAACTAATTAAAATAAATGAATAGAATTCTAGGATAATAATTCTATATTCTATTCACTCATTTAATCTGATCTTGAAACTGAAACATAAAATTTGAACTTTAAAGTCTCAACTGATAGTCTTTTACAAAATTTACTCTTTTACAAAATTTATTCTTCTTGTGCCTATAATCTTTGGCCATAAGCACATGATATTCTACGTTTTCATAAAACCAAGCTAAAACTGAATTTTTACCTATCTTTTTACTTTTTTACCGAAATTACCTACAAAACATAAAAACATAACCAAGTTAACTATTTTAGCAAGTTATATGCATAAAATAGACTATTTAAACCATCAACATCATGCAAATTGATGTTCGATCATATACCTCCATACTTGCCTAATTCTTGCCCTCAAGAATTCCTTATCCTTTCCTTAATCAAAACTCTAAAACCATTCTATCCATTATACCAAAAGTCAAGAAAAATACCAATCTCAACACCTAAATATAACCAATTTGTCAAAATACTTAACAATTTGATAACAACACAATTTATGAATCTCATCCTAGCAGGAATTTGCATAGCCATTTAGTCATTATGTTAAAAAAAATTATTTTCACAAGTAACCATATAATAGAAAGTTTAAATCTTGCTAAATCCTAAATGCTTTTTCAATGCAATTAATAAGAACTAATTTTCCTGCAACCTAGTTTTAAAAGGAACTTTAAATTTTAAGATGCTCATTCAGCCCTAAAAAAAGGGTCACTCTCCCATTACTAATCTTTCCATACATAAAGATTGCTTAAAGGGCATTAGGTTTGATCTACCTAACCCAATTAGCAATATATATATATATATATATATATATATATATATATATATATATATATATATATATATATTTGTCCCTTTAAGCTATGTTTGTTTCAAATTATGAACAACCTATAAAAGCGTATAACTCTCCTAATATTTAATGATCCCATATGCATAATTGCTTAAGGGAACCCAGTATCATACCACTCAAATCAATCAATGTTGGTAATACACACTTATTTTCTTTTTATTTTTATTTTTCTCTTTTTTTTTCTGGTTCGCTTATATCTAGTAAAAGAAAATTTTAGCAAGAATGAACAATACTATACATGTACTCATAAATGAATCATGCAACATTATCCAAATTAAGGCATAAACATCTTACTGTGGGCTAATCATCAAAATTCTATCATATTATGCCTCAAGCTAAGCATTTTATCAAAATTAAAGCATATAAGGAATGCCAATTTCCATCACCATTAAAAATCTTAAAGTTTTAATGGGGAAATAAGTCAAGAAATTTTGAAAGAGGAAAAATAAATTTTAGAACAACTTAATCATAGCACCAAAAATGACAAAGTATGGAAAAATTTTGATCAAACAATAATTAGTCTATCAAAATAAAAAAAACTATAGTATACACAATTATACATGACCCTCCCTCACACTTAAAATCACATTACCTACAATATGACATAAAATAGTAACAACATATAGGAAAAAGATATAAAGTTCTAGTAATTGCTATTTCATTGAACTGTTGGTGGAGAGATTATTGTTGCATTTTGATCGAGTGACGTAGCTCATGAACTTTTATGTCCAACTCATTAAGTCTGATGAACATATGCCAAACTACTTCCTTTATGTTAGATGGTAATTTATCAAGCTTTGAATAAACAGTAGTGAATTCTTGTAGCAGGGATGATTCTACAACTTCTGCAAATTTTGGTTGTGTAATAGGGGTAGGTTTTAATGCTAGTTTTCCCTTCTTGAATCTCCTATTTTTGATTAGCATGATTGGTCTTAGAGGAAAAAACCTAAATCCTAGTGCTTCTTGCTTCCTGCACAATAAACTTATTTCATCCAAACTTACTAAATCTAAAGGTAAAAGATCAAAGGCTTTGTGCAGATTATTGGATTAGATATCAAATAGCTATAATCTGATGGCTAAATGTGTATGATAACATATCCTAGGATCAGCCTTTTGGAGGCTACTATGGTAATTTTAATTTATGCAACTATGAAGGATCTGAAATTGATATGTTTTTGCTCAACCATACACCATAAAAAATAATTTGACTCACATCATGATCCTTGGAGAGTTATTCTTACATGAAAAATAGTATGCAAGTAATCTATGCTAATAATTCAGGGAACTGTTTAAAACATATGAGCCTTTCACTACACTCGGATCATATTTCTTAGGCATGACTAAGGTGTATTCATCTCAGATAATCTCAATATTGAAATCCTCAGGAATATCACAGTAAGCATCAGAAATTTCATCCATAATACCCAAGGCTAAGTTAAATTCATTGATAGAAAATTTGAAAGATTTACCTAGTAATCAGAATCAGATGACTTTGTTACAATCAAGAGTAATTAGTTTCCATTTATCCAATATAAAGGTGTTGTAAAACTCATAAATCACCTCATAAAAGATATGGTAATTGATTTTAAAGAATTTTTACCATATACTACCTTCAACCAATTTGGCATAATTCAATCCCAGTTTTTTGATGACAGAATGATCAATACACTTACCTTGAACAATTCATAAATTGACCATTTTCTGAAACTGCTTCTTTTCCTTCTTGTAGAATTTAATATTCCCATTTAATTTTGAAATCGACAGTGGAAACATTCCTTTGGCTCTTCTCACTCGTGGTCTTACTGTCAGAATTTCTTTTATTTATGCCTCTTTAATCATTTGCCTGCATTTGGTTGCTTCTTTAACTGGCTCATTCTCCAGTTTAGTTTCATTCTCCTTGCTTGCATGTTCTTACTCAACATTTATTCCTCTTTCCTCCTCTAAATTGGTTTCTTTTTCTCCCTCTTCTTCTTATTCTTCATCTAAATCAACTGCTATTGCTCGTAATAACCTTTTGGTATACTTGTCAGACTTATCATCCATAATTTGAGGCAGTAACCATACTTTTTTGTATTTGTAGGCTCCAGAAGGATTTTGACCATTGTAAACTTGAATTTTGGCATGCTATAGGTCAATTGTCGATTGAGAGGAAGAAGTGACAAATCACTTTTTGCTAACCAGCACTATTGGCTCATCATCTTCCATAGTAATGGGCTCTTTTTCGACTCATCATTTAGTTGCCAGACCTTTATTGCTGGTGGCATGCCTAGTGTGCACCATTATAAATCCCTAGTTTCCTCAATTTAGGGGAAATGATTTTTAAGGAAAAAGTCAAGAGGTTTAGGAGAAAAAGGGGTCCTACATGATAAAATTTATAAATATTAAACAATTACTCATTTATAACTTAATTAGAAGGGAAGAGGAAAATATTATAATAAATGGTCCTCCACTTCTATAGTAAAAATGATGCATTTTTAACCTAAAAAACTCTCAGCCTCTTCTTTTAAATTTCTTTACAACCCAAAAAGAAAAGAAAATAGAATCGGATTAAAATATGTGGAAAGAGAAAGGTAGAAGAAGACTCTATTAACTAAATTAACTAACTTAAAAATGAAATACTATCTTATTGGTTTACCTTATGGGCATAAGAAATAACATAATGGAAAAGATTAAAGGAAAGTGAATTAAAATTTTAGTTCTAGTTTTTCAAGTCTCAGATGGACTTTTTATCTTTATTCTTCTGATAAGCAATCCAATGTGATCATACATATTGGTTGGGTTGAAAAACCTTCATGAAATAATTTTACTCTATGCCTGTTCACCTTGAACGTTTGCCCTGTATCCATGCTTTGTATCTCAACTACTCCTTGTGGGTAGATTTTTATGATAAAAAATAAACCTAACCACTTCACTGTAACTCTCTAACAACACTTTCTATCTAATCATCAACTCGTTTCTTTTTAAAAACTTACCATGAAGCTTATGTATTTTTTCCTTGTAGATTCTCGAATTATCATAAGCATCATTTTGAATTTCCTCTAGCTCCTAAATCTATAATTTTCTTATGATTTCTTACTTCATCAATTAGCATATTGCATTGCTTTACAACCCAAAATGCTCTGGATTCAATATCCACGGGCAAATGACATGGTTTCCCATGCACTAACTTATATGGTGACATTGCAAAGGGATTTTTGTAGGTTATCTTGTATGCTTTTAGAGCATCATCAATTATGAGACTCCAGTCTCATATGGTTAGACTTACAATTTTCTCGAGAATTTAATTTTATCTCCCTATTTGTAACTTTCTTCTAGCCATTTTCCTGAGGATGATAGGCAATCATCATTCAATGAGAAATGTTATATTTTTGAAATAGGGTTGTTATTTCCTAATTACATAAATGTGTTCCTCTATCACCGATGATCATTTTAGGAACTCCAAACTTATTAAACACATTTAATTTAATAAAACTACTAACTATATTAGCATCATTAGTTTTTATAGCTTTTGCCTCTACCCACTTTGATACATAATCTACCAAAATTGAAACACAAACATTACTAAAGGATGGGGAAATTATCCCATAAAATCCATACTTCAAACATCAAAAATTTCACACACTAAGATAGACACTTGCGCGTCTCATTCTTCTTCCTAAACTTCCCATCTTTTGGTAACTTTCACAGTGCTTACAAAATAGATATACATCTTGATAGATCATTAACTAATACAAACCACTTTTTAAAACTTTAGTTGTTGCTTTTCTTAGATCAAAGTGTCAACTACAGGCATATGAATGATAAAACTAAAGGACTAAATTTACTTCATTTTTTGATATGCACCTTCTAATTACCTTATAAGCATAATGTTTCCACAAATATGGTTCATCCCATGCATAGTATTTTACATTATTTTTTATTTCATCATTCTCACTTTTAGATAGTTCTTTTGAAAGTGACCTGGCAACAATAAAATTTACAATGTCAATATACCATAGTGAATTTTCAAAAATAGAAAGTGCAAATTCATTAGGAACTCATCATGAAATTTAGATGGCTCTATATACGACATCCTGCTCAAATGATTAGCGACTAAATTATCTGATCCCTTCTTATCTTGCAATTTTAAATTGAATTCTTAGAGTAGTAAAATCCATCAAATTAATCAAGGTTTGACTTCCTTCTTCCTTAGCAAAGATATAAGGGCAGCATGATCTAAAAACATAAAAACTTTAGCACCTAACCAATACAAATAAATTTATCTAAGGCAAAAACTATAGCATAGAGTTTCTTTTAAATGGTCAAATAATTACATTGGGCATTGTCAAGTGCTCTCAATAGCATGCATATCTTTCCAACACATTATCCCAGTACTAATCCTACTGTATAGTTGCTCACATTGCACATTATCTCAAATGGTAATTTCTAATTTAACAGTTGTATTATAGGGGTCAAAATTAGCATCTCCTTCAACCAATTAAAGGCCTTTTTACAAGAGTCATAAAAAATAAATTTTGTATCCTTTTGTAATAACTTATAAAGTGATGAACTTTTTATAAAATCTTGCATGGCCAAGAAAAGAATGAATTTCCCACATACTTACGGGGTAAGGTAATGACTTGATAATATCTTTTTTTGACTTATTGAGCTTAATTCCTTTTCTCAAAATAACATGGCCCAAGATAAGACATTGATCTACCATAAAATGGCATTTTTCGTAGTTCAACATCATGTTTTTTTTGAAACATTGCTGTAAAAATTTTATCAAATTATTAAGGCATTTATAAAATGAATTCGCATAGGCTGTAAAATCATCCATAAAAACCTCAATAATATTTTCAAAAAAAATCTAAGAATATGCTTACCATGTAATGTTGGAATGTAGTTGACATATTACATAGTCTAAATGGCATATGATTGAAAGTGAACGTATCAAATGGTCATGTGAACATTATTTTATGTTGATCTTCTGGCACAACTAGAATTTGGTAAAATCCCATGTACCTGTCCAAATAGCAATAATGCATGCAACTTGCCAAGAGCTTAAGCATTTGGCTAATAAATGAAAGCAAAAAATGATCCTTCCATATAGTGGAATTTAGCTCACCATCATCATTCTGAGCTACTGTGATATCGATATTCTTCAGTATAGCATGTACCAAACTTACCCATTGGTTATTGGATATCAAGTATATCATACCTATGTCTTATAAACATAAAATCTCTTTTTTCACACATCCATAATTATTAGATTTAATCTACGTTGGGGATCTCTTACCAACTTCTAATCTAGCTCAAGTTCAATTCAATGCATGCATATTGATGGGATTATTCCCTTAATGTTCATAATTGTCCATCCGATAGCTTCTTTAAATTTCTTCAGTACACTACCAATGTGTTTTCCTCTTATTTGATCAGTTTGTTAGAGTCAATCACTGGTAGTCTTTCTCCTACACTTAAAAACACATAGTTAAGATGACTTGGCAGTGGTTTAAGTTTCAATTTTTATACCTGAAAAATTGAATGCAATAGTTTAATATGTTGACTATTTATTTTTAAGAATTATTGTATTTAAGGCTCTTTGTTTAAATCATCAATAGCCTATAATAAACTATTTTCCAAAATAAATGAGTCCTTAAAATTCTCAGCATTAGTCAATGTTGATTGCAGTTCATCTTCCTCATTGATTTCACAAATATGTTAAATAATTAGTTAAATAATATTATCAAAACATAAACTAAAAACATCAGGAGGATATGTCATCGCATCATAGATGTTAAACTTTATAACCTTCCTATCAAACTCCATAGTCAATGTCCCTTCATGGACACCAATTTTAGTTTGGGCAATGGTTAAGGATGGTCTTCCTAATAATTGATTGGATGATCTTGAGGATGATTTATTGTCCATTTGCACCACATAAAAATCTGTAGAAAAAATTAATTCATTAACTTGCACTAAAACATCTTCTAAAACCCTTGATCAGATAAATTGTTAACTTGTCCACTAATTAAATAATGACTCCAGTTTCCTTCAATAGACCAACATTAAAAGAATCAAAAATTGACAAAGGCATAATATTAATAGATGCACCTAAATCACACATGACATTTTTAACATCAATATCACTGATTTTGATAGGAATAGTAAACACACCTTTGTGCTTGCACTTTGGTGGCATCTTCCTTTGAATTAAAATCGAAACACTCTCATTCACGCTTACTTTTTGGAAATCAATTAAATTTCTTTTATTCATACATAAATCTTTCAAAAGTTTAGCATACCTTGGTACTTGTTTAATTGCATCACATAAGGTATGTTCACTTGGACCTTCTAAAAAGTTTCTAAAATCTCTCTTTGTTCTTTCTCCTTTTTCAATTTTTCTAGCCTTTTTGGAAATGGGAGCTAAATCTCCACTGGTTTTTCCTAAATTATTTTATCATTTTCTTCTACCTTCTTCAGCTTTGGCTTTTCAATTTCAAGCTCCTCTTTTAAGTCTGACTTCAGCTTTTTGCTGGAAACTTCAGGCAATGTTTTACCACTTTGAAGAGTCATTGAACTCATGTTTTCCTTAGGATTCACTTCTAGCTGCGACGGTAGCTTTTTTTGGACTCCATTCGACATAAAGATGGCATAATTTACATGACTTAATTCTTTAGATTTTTAAATCTAGTTTTGATAGCTTGCTAGAATTATTGAGTGTTAGTTAACAACATTTTGACCATGTCTTCTAGAGATGTACCTAATCTTTACTGGTTAAAAGATGAATGTTGCTAGAAATTTGATTGTTGGTTTTTGTATCTTAAATTTAGATGATCATGCCAGCCTCAATTATAGGTATTTTAAAATGGATCATATTTTCATTGGGGTGAACCAAGAAATCATCTAGCTACGTTGGCTTGCTCTTCATTGTCTTTTAGAGCATTGGGCATTTATTGATGGGGTGATCATTTTACGTACATATTCCACATGCTTTTGCCAGTTGGAATTTTATGGCAAAGTCCTGCATGACAGAAGTTAGTTGAGAGATTTGCATTTTAAGACTTGAAATACTTACCTTATGGACTTTTTTTGATGAATCCAGCATTATGCTGAATGACTGCACATTTACTACCATTATCGTAATCAGATCGCATGTGTCTTGGAGTGTCTTGTTGACAATCGTACCTCCACTAGCAACGTCCATCATTTTTTATTCTATTGGCAATAGTCCTTCATAAAAATATTGAATTAATTTTTGCTTGGAGATTCCATGTTAAGGGTATGAAGCATAAAGCCTTTTAAAATGCTCCTAATATTCATGCAAAGTCTCAATGTCCTTTTACTTGATTGCATAAATTTCTCTTTGAATCTGGGCAACTCTTTTGGCAAGAAAACATTTATCTATAAATTTTTTAGTCATTTCATTCCATGTCATGATTATTCTGGATAGCATTCCAATCCTTCATTGTATCTGCAAGTGAAAAAGGAAAAGCTCTCAGTTTTATTTATTCTAAATTGACACTTTGTGGTTTTATTCCATTGCAAACAACATAAAACACTTTTAAATGTTTATAATGATCCTGTCGCACCCTAATTTTGGATCGGTCGGATTGATTGGGATGAATCGAGCTTATTTCCTCGTCGTTTTGCCCTTACAGGCATCTCGGTTTGTCCCAGTGCATTTCAGGATTCAAGTTAGGTTGCCCTAGGGGCACTTTTTTGCCATTTTTGGGTACTTATCCGTACGGGTAAGTTTTGGAGCGTTCGGGTATGTTCCTTACCCGAACGGGTAAGTTGAAACATACCCGCGCGGGTATGTTCCTTACCCGAACGGGTAAGTAGTTTACCCGTTTCGCTACCTTAACTTACCCGATCGGGTAAGTTCCCTCAGACACCAATTAAACCCTAATTCGGCCACTTGGCTTAGGGGTCCAGAATTGGAGAAAAAAAGAACCGAATCCCTAGGTAGCCGTCAGCCGTCAGACGTGGATAGCAATTCAAAAACCCTAATTCCAACAATCCTAAGTTCCTAGGATTAATCAATTGGCAATAAATCAATAGACTTAGGTTAATTTAATT
>CANYBF011839509.1:0-14104 GCA_948192965.1 Dalechampia spathulata | reverse complement strand
AAAAATTATTATTATGAATTTTAAATAGGTCAATCAGAGGAAAATATTCACGCGTCTATCAACGATATAAATCAGGGAAAAGACAAACCAGGTTTGTGCTAGTATGTTTGAAGTCCTCGATCAATAATTGATCAAAGAGGTAAAAGGTTTGGTAATACAATAGTATTACATCATTTTAAGAATTAAGCATCATACATTTTATAATTATATGACATTTTACATGAATCATAACATGACATGACATGGTGAAATAAGGTGAAAAGAAAGGAAAATGTTATATGAAAAGAATGAAATGATTATTACTGGGCAAAATGTTAATCCTACGGGAATTTAATAAATATGTTATCGATGGATAACAATGTTGATACAGTTATATGGAAAAGAAATGAGCTCATATTTATGATATCACAGAGATGATATAAGCCGAGAAAATGCACATATAAATAACATGATTCAAAGAAAAAGAGGGAGAATGCATAGCATGAATGCATTCTCAGTTATATACATTAATCATGAAGTTTGATATTGACATATCGTATAAACCATGATTCAAATGATAATGTCATGTTCATATGAATTGTCTGTTAATTTAATTTAAGACAGTCTTAATTTATGATCCATGCATAGACGATATAATTAGTTTGTTTGAACCATATATTCTGATGAATTGAATTAAATGTTTTAACTAGTACCACTGAGTTTTATACTCAGCGTTTGTCCATTGATAAACGCAGGAACTAGCAAAGCCGCGGAAGAGAAACTTTACTGGCAGCAGCAGGACTATCTACGTTCGTGTGGTAAATTATCTTATGGACTTCTTAAATGTTATAATCGTGCAAGATTTTAAATTAAGTACCATGGTAGTACATTAAACTTGGATATATTATAAATTTGTATTAATGTGTGTATAAATATGACGTTAATTATGGTTTGTATGAAGTAAGGAATGTTTATGGAATCAGGATCAATGATATAAGATTATTATATGAAATTGTTATTTAAAAAAAAAAAAAAATTTCGCACTTAGTATGAATGTTAGGAATCCCTTGTTGAATGATTATTAATTTTCTTAATGAGAATTGGTAATCATTTGACGGGAGCATGTTACGCAGCCAGAAGACGTGACAAAACTAGTCTTTAATACTTTTGCTTTGGGTTTAAAAGATAATTATTTTTTACCTTTTTATGCTTTATGGGAATGTAGTTTACATCTAGACATATGATTACTCAAACAACTTATGTTACTAGTAGATGGATATAAAAGAGATTTAAAAGAATACTTGCATTTAACTCTCCTATCTTAAGAATTATTTGCATCAGTGGCTTAAAATGTTCCTAAATCTATGATTTCTTTCTTTTTTTGTCACCCACCTTATAAGATGCTTTTTTAGTTAGTGTTATTCATTGAATTATTTTTTCCATTAAGAGGAAGATCACTTTATATTGGATTATCCTTATCACTTTAAGAAAAACTTGAGCTAATTCGGCTATAGATTTAGAGTTATCCCTTGTACTTGACATTTGAATATTCAAATTGATAATAAAAAGGTAAAGAATACTAAAATCATAAGAGGATGTAACAAATATTTATTAATAATTTAAATTATTCTAATAAGACCATTATATACAATTAATATTTATTTTGTATGTATGTAATCATATATATGGCTAATTTACATTATTTAAACATATATAAATAGAGAAATATAATTAAATTAATAAAATATGCATTAAATAGTATGAACAAAATTGTGCTTGTAAATAGTATTAAGTATAAGCATAAGAAACCATTCATGTATATAATTACCATAATTTTTTAATAGTATTAATGATGTCAAGAGTTTTTTGTTCATATAACTAGGAAATATACTAACAACATGTTTGATAATAATAATGATTTTGTAGATTCTAGTAGATAAAATTCAAATCATATACTAGTGGTGGTGTTAAGCGCAAGTAAGCAAAATGTTCATATATGAATAATTAACTAAGTTTAATTTGCATTAATATAAAATCTCTTACATTAGCTAGTATCAATGATAATAATATTTCTCATATATCTAAGCCTCGATTTGGAACTTAATTAATGGTTTATCAAGCTTTTATTTTGTTGGTCTTATATGTGTCTATTAGTGTGGTAATTTATTGGTGCAATATGCATAATTTCATTGGACACAAAACTCATCTTGTTGTTAAGATTTTCAAAACTTGTATTTTCAAAAATTTGACAATCAACAATCACAAAACATATAGGGGAATTATGACATAAAGACAAGTCATACTTACTTTATGTTGATCTCCTTCATTTTTGATCATCTAAAAAGTTATAGCAAACTTTTCAATCCCTAAATTAGGATCTCCAAAAAATCCACATAAGTTAAGAGGAACATATTAGTAATCAAATTGCAAAACTAAAATTTCTAAAACTAGTAGAAACAATAATAAAAGAGAGAAGAAGAATAGATGATGTTTTCAAATCCTTAATCTTATTCCTTGACTTCTTTTTCTTTTTTAAAAAGAATAACATAAAGAAGAGGAGGAGAGGTAGAACATATGTTTCTGTAGCCTTAATTATGCTTTAAATTAAAACATAGGGCTCATATGGAAAATTAGGACTGACATATCAGCTTATGTATCATATATATAAGCTTAACTTAATCCTTATTAGCATGTGATATATCACTCACCACCAAGCCTTAAAACTATCACGTGTCTCTCCTCTTGCAACTTAAATCATATATGTGCATGTCATGTAACACATGATCATGCACAATCATGTGCTTGGCATGTGCATTGCATATGTAATCTTAAATCATATGTATTTTAACTTATACTTATCAGATTAACATGATCTTAGTATTAAATTAAAGCTTTTTTCATACTATATCTCATTGATATACAAAATCTAAGTTATCTTATATCCATGAAATGTTACACCCACATTAGAGACCCTAGGAGTTATGCATTTATGTGTACGTATGCATAGTAGAATGGTAGGATTGAATGGTGTATGTTATGTGAATGAATGTGCATTGATGGTTTTATGATTGTATTTTTGTGTATTGTGCCATACATATTTATTTGCATGACTTATGTGTCGTCACCTTATTGAGGAGCGTATCTTCTCGGTTGGATGAGGGACGGCGTGTATATGTGATTTGGCGTGCTTTGGAAGTGTGTTTAAGGTTAGCAAGGGAGTTTGGGACAGTTACGGAGGAGTTTAGGCTTGCCAAAAAGGCATATGTTGGATTTTAGGAAGTGGTACGGGCATACAGAAGGGTCGTACGGTCATACGAGACAAGGGACTACAGGGATTTTAGGTCCTGGAGAGCGTACGGGCGTACCAGAGGGCAGTACGGCCAGACGCGAGCTCGCAGGAATTTAGGTTTGTCAGTAAAATTGAGTACGTATGGGCGTACCAAATGGGGGTACGAGCGTACCATTGCTCGCAGGAATTGTGCGCATTAGAAGTTTTGGGTCGGTACGGGCGTACCAATATCCGTACGGCCGTACGCGACTTTAATTTGACTTTTAAGGGTTAAGACAGAACGGTTTTTCTTTAGTTTCTTTCCCTTTTCTTCAGCAAAAACATCCCTAAACCCTACCAAATATCCCCCTTAGAGATTCTAAGCGTCCCTAGCGTACGAGAACGCGGAATAGAAGCTAGACACGATTAGAGACAAGATCACCGGTTTACGCTAGACGTAGCTTGATTGTCAGGTTAGTGCTAGCTTTATGTTTTTAGCCACCTTCGGCTTGTTTCTGTTGCTGTAAGACTTAAACCAAGTCTATGCTTGTATTTCTACTTTGTATCTTATTCTTTGAGGCGTGCTATATGAATGATTACTATTCTGATGCTTGGGTTGATGTTTTCTTTGCTTGATGATGTGATGAATTGTCCAAGCTTTCGTGTATATGATGAATTGATGGTAATGACATGCTGACATGCATAGAGATGAATGATGAAGAAAGAAAGAGAGAAAAGAAAATGAGAAATGAGGGCAGAGCTCAGCTCTGGGCATACTGGATCAATATATGATAATGGGATTCCTTCGGGAATCATTAGATATATGACCTCCCGAGAAGGGAGATGAGTCTCGAGACCTATAGTAGGATCGAGTGCAGAGCACTCCACAGTTAAATGGCCTCCTATGGGAAATGAGTACCAGTACCTATCAGGATCCAGTGTGTGCAAAAGAAATGTGCACAATTACAGGAAAATAAGAGTGAATGAGTAAAAAGAGAATGAGGGAGACTGCCAGGTGTAGTTGCATTTGCATTGCATGAGATGATAGGATTAAAATGTTCTGATTTGGTTAATTGTTATATGTTGCATGACTATTTATATATGTTGCTAGCACCACTGAGTTTATCTCAGCGTTTGTCATTTGATGAACGTAGGTACAGAGCCCTCGAGTGAGCATTCAGAGAAGGATTAGAGGTTGTCAGCTGAGACAGACTGATCTCGATTTGGTACGAGACTCCTGCGGCACACTCCGATCCCCTTTTAGTTGTGTAGCTAGGGTGGCAGTAGTTATGTAATTATTGTATAGCTTTTGGTGGTATTATGTACGCACTCACATATTGTATAACAGGTCTTATATATATGAGATACAATATGGCCTGTTATTGTATGTTGCTTGAGTGCATGTTAAGTTTATCCAGGGTAGGTTTGCGCATCACGTTGCTTTCGTCATACGACCACCATTACACTTAGAGACGTGTCCCCATACGACGTCTGCACGATGCATCCCTTGTGGTGCAGGCACTGGTCTTCTTCTGGAGGCCGCTGTCTGTGTCACAGGAGCATGTCCTCCTGGGTATGGGTCGGGTGTGACATGAAATAATATCTCATAATTTCTTATCCTCTAATTTATAGTATGCAACCTTTAGGGTTTTTTACATGTTGGCAACATATTGTAATATTATTAAATCTCATTTAATAATTTTATATGTAAATTAAGAGCAATGTCTAGTCATACATCATGATTACTAAAATGTTAAGAGATCATAGTTTGACTACAGCTCTTCCATCTCAGATACCATTACAATAAACTCATTTCACCATCCACTATTTTACTTAGGTTTGAGTATGTATAAATATTAACTCAATGCATGATCAAGTGTATTAGATCATGAGCTAAACTTGATTTTTCATGTATAAATATTAACTCAATCCATTATCTTTATTCATATTTATCACTTGGCATTTTATTATGCCTAAAAATTTCTGAATAAAAGATTATTAAATGAATCATTAAGATAAAACTCCTATAATTAATTCAGGATGGTGCATCCTTTATTCATATACAAATATATCTAACTACTTCATAATATACCCAACCTCAAAGCTATAAACACCTCCTAAGGAGGAATAGAGCATAAGAGTCAAAGCATAATAATCCATGGTTAAGATAACCTTGGTATCTCAAGTCTAAGGATACTTACACTATCATATCCAAATCAAAGTAACATGCCCTCGTAGCGTAATTATCAACTTTTCGAGTTAGAAAATCGATAATCACCCTACAAGGAATACATATATTTAACCTGTTATAGTAATAAATTTTTTTTAACAATGTAAAATATATACTATGGTGGAGTATCTATAAACAATTAGTAATCTCATCTAATTGGATTTTATCATACAATAAATATTTATTTTATTTCATTAGCAGTTCATTCTGATTGTATATTTAAATAACAACCCAAAAAATATTTTATTTTTTGTTACAAAATATTCTTAAGGGTACCATTATAATTTACATCATCATATAACATAATAGGATTTACGTTATAATTGAGTTGCGTAAAACTGATGTCATAGGAGCTTGTCTCGAAGTCCAGGTTCTTTATCGAAAGGACACTATTCCTCTAAACCAGCTGCTGACCATTAATCTTCATGCTCTCTGGTATTACTAATGCCTGCGTTCATCAATTGACAAACACTAAGAATAATCTCAGTGGTGCTAGTAAAAATAATAATTAAAAATAATTTTTCAATCGTATAACATCATAATAATAGTCATTTTAATATATTCAAATCATCTTAATAAAAATATCATTCTATAATCCAATGAATAACCAATTTTCGTATCCAATATATCTCAATATCATTTTTCATAAGCATTTGTAACATTATACATTGCAATCCCATAAATAAATATGTAACATACGATGGAATATGTCTTTTTGAGAATGCAATCATGAATTGCAGTCTTCTTTTATTTTTCCTGTATCACCCATCAGAATGCATCACGTATAGCATTCAATCATTGTGCATAATTTTTCATACTAGGTCCATCGTACCATTACCTCTCGTTCCTATAGGAACATCACATTACCTCTGGTTCAATAAATAGAACCCATCATTTCTCTATGGTTCAACAAACAGAACCCATCATTCCTCTCTGATTCCATATTGGAATCCAATTTCTATAACCCAGTACATATCATCATCATTCTCTATTTTATTTCATACTTATGCCTCCCTTATACCTCTATGTTATGCCATGTCATATTTCATGCAGAAATGCGTGTATGTATATGATATTGTATATGAATATATGCATTACAATATAAAAACAATCATTAAATCGCATCATATTATTTTACACTTAATATCCCTTAAAAAGACCATTTAGCGATCGAGGGACCTCGCATAAACCTGCTATCGCTTTTCCCTAATTTAAATTCCTTGGTAGCATTTATGAATCATCTTTCAAACCACCTATATCATTTATAAAATATCCACCTTTAAATAAGCAATCGATTATAAATATTTAATCATCATCATTATTCAATTTATCAGACTTTTTGCTGCCTATGAAAATTAGTTATCTTGTGCAAGCCTTTTGACCAATTAAATAATTTCAGAATAGAAAAAATCTTATACCAATGAAAAATAAATTCATAGAGCTTTCTGATGATATATTATATGTCCAAAAATTCAATTGTTAAAGCACTCAATGCAAGCAATTAAAATAGGTTATTGCATTGCACATACTAATTCAACCAAAAGAAATAGTTCATCTTGTGTATAAGTTTTGGTCTGATAAATTACCATAAAATAGAACAAAAATTATACCATTAAAAACTAGACTTAAATATATTTCTAATGGTATATTATAAATTTAAAAACTCATTCATTAAGATAAGCAACATAAATATTTAAAACAGGTCATCATATTAGGCATATAAATATGCTACCTATAGGAACAATTTTCTTTGCGTGAAATTTTAAGCAACCAAATGACCTTAGAATAAAACAAGAATTATACCATTTGAAACTAGACTCAAAGAGATTTTTAACCATGTATTACACTCTCAAAACTCAAACATTAAGGCTGTCAAAATGCAATTGCTGCAAGCCCCTTAACATGCATAATAATTGTATACCAACTTGTGCAATTTTTATCTCCATCATAAACAACTCCTAAAATCACAACTCATATATAAATCTCATGTCCTATGATAGAAATATAACCAAAACATGTAGTTTTGTAAGAAGATATACACAAATCTCAATATGTCCAAAGTTATACACATTACACACTTAAAGGCACAATTTCAGCTTACCACTAACTTGCACAATTTTTACCTATTTATATGACACTCAAAAAATTCCAATTCTATGATGAAACAATAGCTTAATATCATAACAATATCTCTTAGAATCAGTTTTGAAAATATCCAACCACAACCCCATGAAATACACATTTTAGCATAATACTAGGAAATTTGTCTTTCATTGAGCTTAATTGTTGTCCTCTAACTAATAACTTAGCATTTCATGCTTCAAACTATCATGGATTGACCTCAAAACATACATACAACCTCTTAACATCTACGAAAAGCATTTTATATCATAATTTAGGTAGCCACATATACACATACCCATAAAGGCATAAAAGAAGATAGCTACCAATTAAGAGCTCTAAATGGAACTTCATGCAAACATCACTTTAACACCTCTAAAGCATATCATTTCTTCACTAAATCACCCATAAAACTCTAATTCAATAAAAGATTAATCCAATACTTATGAACAGTACATGTTCATATTTTGGGCAACAATAAAACTTCAGTAAAATAAAAGCTACATATCAATCAAACACCAAAACCATAACTCTTTCAACATCAATAAACCAATTGGGTTTCTTTGCCCCTTTACCCATCAAAAATAAGCTCAATACCATACAATCAAGAACTTACATCTCTACACCTATAACCATGAATTCAACTCAACCAAGTTCAAGAAACAACATAAAATAGAAGAAATATACATAAGAAGAAGAGAGGAGGCAACAACTATTAAAAATCATGCTTTTACTTACCTAGATTTTCTAGCCCTTGAAGAAATTGGTTTTTAGCATAAGAAAGGAGGGAAAAAAGAAGAGTTCTGCTATTAAGAAAGTAAAACCCATTCCATATACATAAGTCATACATAATATTAGTTTCCAATTATAACCTTGACTTTCCATGAAATGCCATTTACATCCTAGCTTATAATTTTACATACGATTACTTCTAACTTCATTTTAATTTATATTTTAACATATGATAACATGTCAAGATATCTCATAATTTATATAAATTCCACCATAAAACATCATTTAACAAATCATTCATCTTATACATCATAAAAGCTATTTTTCTTCATCGCTTCAATTAAGCATATTTAACACTTCATATATAACATTTACTTTAAAAATAATTTTCTTTCATCAACTTTTCATACTTTATCATTACTAAACATTCATTTCCATTTATAAGCATGCTTAATTTATTTCATTGCATATATAATTAATGCATCAAAAAATGCTAAGTGTGTGGACGTGACATGCACTACTGATATAAGTGAAATATATTTCACACACATAAACTAATTATCCATATGAAATCTCACTAGTAAGGTCTCTAATAAACTAATACTATATTATTCATCCATATGTTTACTTTATACATCTTAAGTCATAGTGAATAAGAATCACCTTCTAAAAGAAGTATAACATATGTTGATTTATCTATATTAATAATATTGAATCTTATTAATACTATAATTAGGGATAATTTAGATATTCAACATTTGCATACAATAAGAATCCCATCTCATAAACTCTTTATGAATTTTTCTTATACTGTTCTAATATCTTAATTTCCATTATTTAGTTTAATACTCCAAGTAAAATAATTATATTAAAATGTTCCACTAAAATAATGAATAATGCCTCTTATTGATAAAATATTCAATATAAAATAATAATATTACATGATGCTCTAAAGTATACACTAACAATTTATTAGTGTAATAAGCATAATTTCATTGGATAAGAAACTCATCTCAATGTTAATGCCTTGTATTTTTGCATTTTAACAATGTGCATTATTGGATATAAGAACATAACCTCAAAGAGAACTTCTATGAAATTGCTTTTTATTATGTTTATGTTGGTTGGATTTGGTTTTATTAATATTTTACTTTTTATCGAAGATTCAAAATAATAAATAAGGCACTTAAATTCCATTATAATCCAAATACAACAAGAGTTTGGTATCGATTAAGACATTTATAGCTAAAAAATTTAAGATTAGCAGTAATAATACAAAATGTAATTCACATAGTAGATATACTGAAATGTAAACAACATAATAAAATAAGATATACTATATTAATAATCCAAAACATAATTCACATCCTCCCTTAAATAAAAAAAACTAAATGCTATAAGCTTAGACATGTTATATGTTGTTTACTTACCTAACTTTGTTTGTTGATTCCTTCTGTTGCAAGTAAGAGATTATAGAGCTATGTAACATCACAAGTTTCAAAAATTGAGCTGGATTTGTGACAATTCTAGGCTATAAAAGAGATGCTTCTTTGCTTATTCAAAAATTTATAATGATTTCAAATTAGAAAGATGATGACAAATGGTAAGGATTTAGTTCTCTTGATGTTAGGGTTAAGTTATTTTGTTTAAAAGCAAAATTTAAGGAAAAAGATAAAAAAGATCACCATGATTTAAATTATTATTATTATTATTTATATAATACAAAATATAAAAAATAAAAAATTAATAAAAGGTTGATAGGATTCGAACCTACCACCCTAGATGAATTTTTTCTTCTAATGCTTGGTTCCCAAACTTTCTGTCACGATCATGACTTTCAAAGTCGTGATCGTGACTTTACTTAGACTCACATTCTCTTTGTTTCTATAACTCCACCTTCTGTCACGATCATGACTTTCAAAGTCACGATCGTGACTTACCTTACCATTGCATTTTATTGAGTTTTATCTACCTATAGATTCATGCACTCAAAAAACTTCTTAAATACATCTCAATACACTAAAAAAATCACAAGATCAAAACATCTCAAAGCCTAGTAACTAAGTTAATCACACTCAAAGACTTGCACATGTAATTTGAAAACACATAAAACGTGCTAAGTTTAAGGTCATCAGCTGGACCTTACCTGTCTTAGGAGCTAATTTACAGGTGTTACCTCCGTTGGTTTGTGGACTAAACCTCCTAGGTATATCTTACAATATTGTCCATTGACCATAAAGGTTTCTCCTCTTTCATTTTGTAGTTCAACCGCTCCACTCTCAAAGACTTGTGTTACTTGAAAAGGACCGCTCCATCTAGACTTGAGTTTTCCAGGAAACAACCTCAACCTGGAATTAAACAACAGCACATTATCACTTAAATGTCTTTACCTTAATGTGTGCATCATGCCATTGCTTCGTTCTTTCCTTATAAAGCTTAGCATTTTCATAAGCTTGGTGCTGGAGCTCCTCCAGTTCATGTAATTACAGCAGTCTCTTGTCTCCTACCTTCTTCATGTCGTAATTCAGGTATTTGATGGCCTAATATGCCCTATGATCCAACTCCATAGGCAGATGACAAGCCTTGACATAGACCATCCTATAGGGGGTAATTCCGATAGGAGTCTTAAATGCAGTCCTATAGGCCCACAACGAGTCATCTAGCCTTGCCGCCCAATCTTTCCTGGAATTACTGACTGTCTTTTCCAGGATTCTTTTTAGTTCTCTGTTCACCACTTCCACTTGGCCACTGGTCTGTGGATGATAGGCTGTCGAAACTTTATGGTGCACATTGTATCTTTTGAGACGGGCTTCAAGCTTGGCATTACAGAAGTGTGCTCCCCCATCACTGATGAGAGTCCTTGGGACACCAAACCTGCAGAACAGCTTCTTGATGAACCTGCTGACTACTCTGCCATCATTTGTGGGACTTGCAACTGCTTCCGCCCATTTTGATACGTAATCCACCCCCACCAATATGTACTTGTTCCCCATGGAAGTAGGGAATGGTCCCATGAAGTCTATGCCCCAGACATCGAAGATTTCGACTTCCAATATTGTAGTTTGAGGCATCTCATCCCTTTTAGATATGTTTCCTATTCTCTGACACTTATCACAGTGGAGTACATAATCTTTGGCATCTTTGAATATCGTTGGCTAGTAGAATCCACATTCCAGCACCCTGTTGGCTGTTTTATTAGCTCCATAATGCCCTGCATAGAATGAATCATGACATTAAGTTAGTATAGGCATTATTTCTTCTTCCGGAACACATCTTCTTATTATGCCATCGGCACATAAGCGAAATAAGTTTGGTTCCTCCCATTGGTAACTTTTAACATTAGTAAAGAACTTCTTCCACTGTTGATACGAAACATTGGAAGGCACTATACCGCAAGCTAAGTAATTAGCCATATCCGCATACCAAGGCAGATTCTTTTTATGTATCATGAACACAGATTCATCAGGAAACTCCTCCTTGATAGGCTTGCCTTCTTTGCCATCATCTTCATTCTTTTCCAGTCGCGATAGGTGATCTATGACTGCATTTTTAACACCCTTTTTATCCCTGATTTCAATGTCAAATTCTTGTAATAACAACACCCACCTAATCAGTCATGGCTTTGCCTCCTTCTTTGCAAACAAGTATCTCAAAGCAGCATGATCAGTAAAAATAATGACTTTAGATCCCAAGAGATAAGCCCTAAACTTATCACATGCAAAGACCACTGTTAAGAGTTCTTTCTCAGTTGTGGTATAATTTAATTGAGGTCCAGTCAATGTTCTACTGGCATAGTAAATGACATGCAATTTTTTATCTTTTCTTTGTCCTAACACACATCCTAAAGCAAAATCACTAGCATCACACATGATTTCAAAAGGTAAAGTCCAATCTGGTGAAGTTAAGACTGGTGCTGTGGTTAGCGCATGTTTTAAAATGTTAAAAGCATTTAAGCATTGATCATTGAAATCAAATTCCACATCTTTGACTAACAAGCACGTCAGGGGTCTAGCAATAACAGAGAAATTCTTTATAAAGCGGTGGTAAAATCCCACATGACCAAGGAATCCTCTTACTCCCTTGATATTTCTAGGTGGTGGTAGATTCGATATTACCTCAATCTTTGCTTTATCCACTTCAATCCCTTCTTTGGAGATCTTATGGCCTAGCATAATGCCTTCTTCTACCATAAAATGGCATTTCTCCCAATTCAATACCAGGTTCATCTCTTCGCAGCGTTTGAGGACTTTTTCAAAATTCTGCAAACATGATTCAAAAGAATCTCCAAACATAAAAAAAAATCATCCATGAATATCTCCATAAAGTCCTCAATCATATCCGCAAAAATGGCAATTATACATCTTTGAAAAGTGGCAGGTGCATTACATAATCCAAAAGGCATGCGCCTATATACAAATGTACCATATGGATATGTGAAAGTAGTTTTCTCTTGATCTTGGGGGAAAATGAAAATTTGGTTATATCCTGAATAGCCATCTAAAAAACAATAGAAAGAATGTCTAGCTATTTTTTCAATCATTTGATCAACAAAAGGTAAAGGGAAATGATCCTTTCTTATGGCAGAATTCAGCTTCCTATAGTCTATACATACTCTCCAACCCGTTACTATCCTAGTTGTCACCAATTCTTTCTTCTCATTTTCTATGACAGTCATTCCTCCTTTCTTAGGAACACAATGTATCGGGCTCACCCATTCACTGTCAGAGATAGGATAGATAATACCTGCATCCAACAACTTGATTACCTCCTTTTTTTATAACTTCCTTCATGTTGGGGTTGAGTCTCCTTTACCTTTCACGAACAGGCTTGCTATCTTCCTCCATGTGTATCCTATGCATAACCATTTCCGGGCTGATTCCCTTAATGTCAGAAAGCTGCCAACCTAGAGCTTTTATGTGTTTCCGCACCATCTTGAGCAACCTGTCCTCCTAAACCGAGGTTAGCTTATTAGATATGATGATTGGTAATGTTTGATCACTTCCAAGAAAAGCATTTTTCAATTGTGTGGGCAGGATTTTCAATTCTAGTTTCGATGGTTTTTCAATTGAAGGAGGAGTAGGGTTAGCATTTCTTACCAGAATTTCTGCTCTTGGTGACTCACTACATTCCTCACCCATTACCTCAGGCTCTTCGATTATTGAGACATTCTGCACTTCCTCGTTTAGAACAGTGGTCACACATTTGTCCACTATATTCAATTTCATGCACACCTCACCCTCCATTGGCCACTTCATTGCATTCTTCATACTGAACTCCAGCCGTTCCTCACCAATCCGTAGAGTGAGTTTTCCTGCATGCACATCCACTAAAGCTCTTCCTGTATTTAGGAAAGGTCTTCCTAGAATTAGAGGGCAGTTGATATCTTTATTATAATCTAGCACCATGAAGTCCACTGGAATGATGAATTTGTCCACCTTGACCAATACATCTTCGATGATTCCAAACAGTTTCTTCACTGACTGATCCGCCAGCTGTATTACCATTGATGTGGTCTTGATCTCTCCGATCCCTAGCTTTTGAAAAATGGCATATGGCATCAAGTTTATACTTGCACCCCAATCACATAAACATTTGTTAAATATCATATCTCCCACTTTACATGTCAAGGTGAAACTACCAGGATCCTGCAGCTTAGATGGAATTTTACTTGACAAAATTGAGCTACAGTTTCCAGTTAATGAGACTAGTTGTGTGTCATCGATCGTACATTTATGTGCTAGGATTTCCTTTAAGAATTTTGCATATTTTGGAAT
>CANYBF011839277.1:0-11109 GCA_948192965.1 Dalechampia spathulata | reverse complement strand
TTCATTAAAATCAGATAAAGTGAATATAATAATACGGAATACAAATAAAATTGAAATCCCGAACCCAACTCTGAAGAAATTCGGGCTGCTTTCCAACACAGGAAGGCTCGGGTTTAATTTCTCAGTTCATTTTAATCACTCAATCAAGCTGATAAAATGGATCGGGTGGCGACTCCATAGCATTTCTCGACGCGATCTCTCTAGGTCCGCAGGTTAACCATGGTTTAATCACTCGGGAGCAAGCACCACGGCATCTAACGTCGAACAGCGTGCAGTACTCCCACGTCCGGGATGTGCTACTCCTCACAGTTGCACCCCCATTTTATAATCTAATTAACATCTTTATATTTTAGATTTTGTCTATCAAGATATCAAAATTATCACATGCCATTAAAAAATGAGTAAATTACTACAAATCTCCTTTAAAATTTTATGTTAACTTTACGTTTTATTTTGGACTTTAACATAGATATGTTTTTAAAAATGTTAAACCCTCTAAATAACAACATGATGTAAAAAAATATAGTTAATAAATTTATTTTAAAAAATAGGATTTAATTCAATAATTGTAGGATTAAAATACATAATATAATATATTTTGGTCCAAATTTTGTTTTATGGGAAAAATCATAATTAAATCTAAAAAAAATAATACCAAGATTGATAATAAAGATTCTTTGATTGTTTATATACATAAAATTAAAATATAAAGATATTTGAAATTCCTTCTACTATTAGCAACACGTGCGATTTTAGAGTGGTTCGGCAAAACTCTTGCCTATGTCCACTTTCTCCTAAGTCTCAACTTAGGGTTCTACTAACAACTCAATCAATTTACAAAATGGATTCCCAAATGAATCCAATACCCCAGTATTTTCAAGGTTTACACTCTAACCTTTACAAAGATTGTCCTCACAATCACTCAAATACAATTTAATCTCTATGGATTAATCACACACCAATCCCACAAATACAAAACCTAATATCTAGGTTGTGGGAATACAATAAAGAAAGCAATTGAAGAATACAAGCTCAAACTTACTTGTAACAGATGAATATTGCTCAAAGGAAAATGCTCTGCACGGTTTAGCAAATTAGAAATCAAAGTATTGAAAGTTCTTATAAAAAACTAGCCGTTTAATAGACTTATAAGTCTGTTTTATAAGTCATGTATGACCATACTATTTTGGTACGCCCGTACGGATTCAAAACTATCCGTTACAAAATGAGAGGGAAATGTGGTACGGCTGTACCACCACTTGGTACGCCCGTACCAAAACATTAGAACATCATAGAAATAAAAAGTATAAATATATTCATATTGGATTAATTCAAGTAGGAATAAAACCATTAACAAGAGAAGGATTAAATACAAGTATTTTAACAGTAATACGGGATGCAAGATTTGTAAATTTTCAAGATTCGTTATTAAGGTCAATAGAAACAAGTTTAAGTGAAGGGCCAATTTCATTTGAAGTTTATCCAGATATGACTATTTCACTAAATGATTTAAATATATTAAAAAGTATGGTTTTGGAAGTTAAACCGCATAATTATAAAATGTTACAATGATCAATTCCAATAGCATTAATATATAAAATTCATTATAAAGCCATGATGTCCGCTTTTGGGATAAAATATAAACTACAACCTAAAATAGGAGAAACTAAGTTTTTACAAACTGATTTGACTAAAACAAATACAGTAATTCCTAAAACAATTCAATGGAAGGATATATCTTTGCCAGAAGAATGTGTATTAGAAGGAGTTGTACCTCCACCAGAACCTGAAAAAATAACAAAACCTAATGTAAATTTAAGTAAAATTGAACAATTCGAAGATGGTAAAGTTTCATTAAAATTTAATAGGAGAAGTATGAGTAGTAGATATACGGATACATCTTCAACTATATCAACAGAAGAATTAGGAAGAGTATCTAATTTACCATCAGTAATTTATGCATCATATAGGGAAAATGAACCTAAACCAGTAATTCAGACTTTAGTAAAACCTAGATTTTCCACATCAGATATACCAGACCTACATAAACAACTTAAAATGAAAGGAGTAGATTATAGTATATAATCAAGAGAATTTAGTTGATAATTATTTAAACTAACAGGTAAATTCTATTCCTTCACCTTCTTCACCATCAGCATCGGCTATAACAGAAAATATAACCAGAGAATTGAATGTGATAAATAAGAAAGAAATTAATAAGGATTTCTATAAAGAAATAACCAAATCAAAGAACTTAAGAAAATTAAATAAATTAACAAAGGATGGCAATTTCAAAAAATTAAAAGAAGAATATTTTGGTTACATAAAAACAAATAAAATAAAAATAAATTTTTTTAAATGGTATGAGTTATTTAAAGAAAAAAATTTAAATCCTGTCACTATAAGGGATAAAAGACCAGAATGGATAGTAAATGATAAAACGATTCAAGATGATTTTCCACCTAATACAAGTAGTAAATTTTTATTAGGAGAAAATGAAATAATATGTTAACCTTTTAAATTAGTAAAAACAGATGATCCAAATAGAAAAATTATAGAACAAAATAATTTTTGTAATGCTAGTTTACAATGCATAAATAAAAAATTAGAAGGATTAGAAAAATCATTAGAAATTAAGAATATAGAAGTAAAGGCTATATATATATATATATATATTAATGCATTTAGTTAGTGTCCACCTTTATTCTTCCATTACCTTAATTCAAATAATTCACATATGTAACTTATTACTTTTTCAACATAATTATCACTTAACTTGCTAGTTAAATTTTATGCTAATTTAAATATTTATATCTAAAATCTCAAGTAAGCAATACAAGAAACACAAGATTTATAGTGGTTCAATAGTTCAACTTGCCTACTTACACTTCTCTTAAAATTCAACTTAAGGTTCCATTAACTTCTTTCACAATACAATAATGGATTCTTCAACCAAGAATCCAACCTTAGTATTTTCAAGGCTCACAGTCAAACCTTTACAATAGCAATCAAACGCACAAGATTCTACTCTCAATTACAACATAAATGCTCAAGCATTAACTCTTACCAACCCAGAAATACAATCAAAATAAATTAGGGTTGTACAAGAAAACCTAAGAGAGATTGAATCAATATCAAGTGTAATCAAGTTTCTTTCAAAATTACCTATTTTAAATGAAGTTTTCTCAACTATATAAATGCTTTCTACTAAAAATAGATCTGTTAGATAGCAAAATAGATCCATTAGATAATAAAATAGATCCCCAGTGGTATGCCTAGACAAAAGCTACTGCTAAATTTACCATGTAGTGTGCCTGTACCTAGATTGGTACGCCCATACCAAGGCTTATGCCAATATACCAAGTGTTACGATCAACCGTATGGTTGTACAATGCATAAACCAACAGTGGTACACCTGTACCTAGACACATATGCCCGTACCACTGATGTTTTTACACTTTTTCATTTAAATGGACTTAAATTAATTTGTTAATCATTACAATCCAAAATGGTGAGTTTAATAATATCTTATACCTATGTTTAAATAAAGTAGCATCTCGATTAAATAGCATTTTGTTTTGTTTTGTTTTTTTCACTATGGTCTAGTTATTTGATTAATTAAAATAATACAAATTTATGTCCTTTATAGCATCTATCACTACTCTTATCTTGCCACTAATTGTTTCTTAATCACCTTATTGATGTATTTTTTTTATTCTTTTACTAACAAGATTAATATCTATATTTGTAGTGAATTGTTTTAACAAGATTAATATCTATATTTGTAGTGAATTGTTTGAACATTAATTGAGTTTATCAACTATCAATCTTATTTAATTAATAATTATTCTAATAATTATAGTTGTTATAATCTAAAAATATAACTTAACATAACTACGACCGTAATTAAGATAATGATAATTAAAATAGATGTGTACAAACATACTCGCACATCCCAAAACCACAAATCAAACAAAAAAAATCATAATTAACTATTAAAAAGCATTATTATTAATAAAAACATTATTTTTTAATATCAAAATCAAAATCAATGATCCAAAAATCTAACAACTATAATTTTAAGAAATTTAGAGTAATTTATCTGAAAATAAAAAAAAATAAATAATAAAAAATTTAAATTTAAAATTAAACAAAGATATTATAAAATTAATTAAAAATTTTAATAACACTTATAATTTTTAATATTAAAACATTTCAAATCTAGATGAATCTCCATAATAATTTATCTTTTTGATATCTATATGCATATCCTTTTTCTTTAAATTAACTTGTAATTCTAACATATTATGTATAATAACCATTTTAATAAATAGCGTCTTTCAATTCTGATGATAGAAAAATGAAGGTGAAGGTGTTGTTGGGTCGATTTCTTTCTTCCCTTGTTGTCAAACTTTGAGAGAGAGAACTTCGAACCCCCACTTGCAATTTCGCTTTTTTTTTTTTATCTCATTTTTATTTTTCTTATTAATTATATTTAATTATATAAAAATATTAATGATATTTAATTATTAGTTACTATTTAGAAAGAAAATTAAACTATTATTTTTAGGAGAATAAATGGGTTGAGTTATTCATAAGATACTTAAAAATTGATTAGATAAAAACTTGCATAATAAGATTTATTTATGAATTGACTCGTTAATAAGTTTGTGAGTTAATTTATCAATTTAAGTGATAATAATTTAATTTTAGATATATATTTTATGTATTTATTATTATATAAGAATTTGAATGTATATTTAAATTTAATTATTAATATATACATATATTTTTATAATATATTATAATTTTATTTATAAATTTTATTTTTAATTCAAAATAATAATAATTGATTTTATAATTTATATTTTAAGTATGTTAAAATTTTATTAAATTTGTTAACATGTATGATATATAAAAAAGTTTATTAAAATTTAAATTTAAATTTAACTTGATAATAGATAAAAGGGTTTTTTTTGTTTTGAAAATGAAAAGTAAAATTTATATGAGTGACAGGTGATTATTAATATAATAAAACTAACATCTACTTTTGATTACTCCAATGCATGATGAGGATGTCTTTATCATTCTTAGATCTTTGCACCAAATTAGGGGAATCCTGCTTTAGTTCTTTTAGGAATAAAAAGAAGGCCGAGCATATGAGGTGAAGGAAAAGTCAGTGATATTGACTTCTCCCTGAAGGTTCCCTCTTTCCCTCTCTCCTTCTCTCTTTTATTTTTAAGAAAGAAAAACTTGTCCATATGAAAGTGTTGCTCTTGCATTATATTAAATTAATATCAAAATGTTTTAATTATTTTATTCACATAAAAAATAGAATTCTCGTTTAAAATTTATAATTGTGGATTGTGATTGGGTTCTCAACTGCAATTCTCTCTCTGTCGGTCTATGCGTGTTTTGAAAAATCAACTCCACTGTATAATTCTGAGCCCACCTTGCCCCCGCCGCTGTTATGGATGATAGAAAAGCACGTAATGTTAGAAATGGAATATGCTTTCATAGTGAATTTATTAATATAAAGAGGCAGAGATGCCTATTCTAATTAGTAAGTGTGTGTGTTTCTTTAAACCTCAACCAGCTTTTAATTTTGATATTATAACCTCACATCAGCTTTTATGCTTTCAAAACAATATTCCTCCTCTCACAACCTTTGGTTCCAAGGTGGTTATGTTTTTACTTGAGTTTTAAGCAACTACAATCAATTATATCACATTCTTTCAAGACGTAATTACTTTGCAGAATTATTTCTTTAATTTTCATGTTCTTAACGATAAGATTTATAAATTTGGATCCTTTGATGCTGCCTAAACAACTCTTCAGTTATCAACACTCACTCTAAAGTATTCGACATACATTACGTCATTATTTCTAACAATATTACCTAAAATGATGCAAAAAATGTTACAACTAATTGCTGCGCTTTTATGGCAAAATCTTTAACAAACTGCATTATTCTTTTGAACCCTGGCCCATTTCTCATGCTCCATTTTCTCCTTTAAGTCCAACCTTTTCCTTCAACCCGATCCATGTGTGTTCTATTGGTTCTTCAGAAAGATCCAATTAACTTCCCAAGTGTCCTCGGTCTTCATTCATTAGTCGTTATTCCGGTGGCAGGAGATAACAAGACATGCAGTGGTCAGTTTGAGTTGCAACTGTTTATACAGGAATTTCTTCTTTATCTCTTCTTTGAAAACATCATTCTTCTTCTGCAAGATAGCTTTTGTATCTTAGGACTTCTTCTACTTCTTTTATTCTCTGCAAAACATGCAAAATATCACTTTACAATCCATCAAAGGCAAAAAATAGAGGGAGAAGAGAATCTTCCATTTTGAAAGGAGAGGGAGAAAAATACAAAACATAACAAAATTCTTGCATTTTCTCTTTACAAAACTTGTTTGCTCCTCCTTTTTATGAACCCATTTGTTAAACATTATCATCTTAGATTTGAAAATTAGTATAAAATTGATATCTACTCATCTTTGTACAAATTCAAGCAATCTAGGCATAAAAAAAAGTATTCTAAAATTGTCTATCAAAATTTAAAAGAAGGCGGTTAAGAAAATATTCAACCTAAAAATTTAAATCTTTATATAGAATTTAGAAATAATTTCATATATTTTAACACACCCACACATTATAGACATTAAATTTTATGCTACTTGAATAGCATATTATTCATCACATGATGATCATAATAGAATGTTCTCCTAAACTTTCTAATTTTTAGACTTTTGAGTCATGTTTCATGCTTTTATAAATTAGTTTTTGAAGCTTCCAGTTATATTTTCTTAGAAAATTGCTTTTAAAATATGATTTTAGATCCAATTGTGGTCTAGTTTAGTAAATTCAATCCAAATTTTAGAATTTAATTTGGTCATATTTGATTAGATATTGACTCTAATTTTCTCGATTCGGTCACTCAATTTGATTTAAAGTTCACATTTTTAATTTTTTTCTTGAACTTCAAGCAATTAAAATAAATTATACTAATTTTTTTTGAGACATTCAATAAAACTAAAATAATATTGTTGGCATTGAATTTTTGTTCACTTTTTTTTTATAAAACAATGAAATTAAGTTACCAATCACTTTTTAAAATTATTTTTTAAACATTGACAAGATTTATAATTGAGTTTTTTAATGATTGGATTATCTCTATACAAACCATTCAAATTCTTGATTTATCTTTCAAGACTAAAAAATATGCTTTAGTATTTTTCATATTAAAAAAGGTGCTTAACTTTTAGAGGACAAAAGCATCTTAAACAATTTTTTAATTATTAGAAAGGTGGGAACTTTATATCATATCCTAATCTTCTAATTATAAATAAAAATCTTCCATTTTGAGAGGAGGGAGAAAAATAGAAAATATAGCCAAATTCTTGTATTTTCTCTCCATTAAAATCCATTTTTCCTTTCTTTTCATGAACCCATTACACAAACACTACCATTTCATTTTTGAAATGTAATATCAAATTAACACTCATTCATTTGTAAATAAAATTGAGTTAGGTTATATAGGTTACTTGGCGAGAATATTAGGTTTCTCTAACTATATAGATTCACAGAATACAGAGCTTACCACCTGTACTGGTGGTTTTTTCCCTTTACGAGTGAGCATATGAAATTACTTATAAGTATATTCTTTTCAACATTTATTGTTCATTTAATTTTTGGGTATGATTTGAGAATTTGATCATCTAACAATTTTTATTTCCCAGAGTTAGGATAATAATAAGTTGGAACCTTCTCATCATGAGTTATTCATATATACAAATACATGAAAACATGATAGAGCTATTTTTGTTAATGAGAGATCTCAACAATTGTATGTAGATTTAAATTATAAACACATTCTCATCATTTATATTAAGGCATGAATAAATGTTAATTGCATTTAATTCTTTTCTTTGAGTTTAACTTTGTTTACTTTTATAGGATCATTTATCTATGTTTCATAAGGAGGTGATGTAATAATAGACAACTAAATTGATTGATAATTGTCAACTATTTTATAAACCTTTAGGGGGGAATTTAAGGGTCATGCTTGCTAGAATAAGTTTTGTTATGCATATAATTTGTAATAATATATCGATAATTATGTTTATCCTAGCTTGCTTGTATCACATTATATATAAATGTTAGTAATTCAAGAAGTTTCATCTTTGCTAAAATTATTATTATTCACATGGTATCATAGTGAAATAAAAATACTCTTTTCTAAATAATTTTCTTGATGTCTTCTTCTATAGTATTCTTATTACGTATCATGGGAAATACATCTTCCCTTTTGCTTTGTTGCTTCCTCTTCCCATTTTGCATACACATGTCAATCATACATATAATATCAAACTAATGCCAAATAATTTTTTTGTCTAGAAGTCTTAGTTTATCCCTTGACTAGACTATTAAAACTTAAATAAGTCTTTTAATGAATTTTTTTCTCCTCCTTCTTACACTATACCAAGCCCTAATAAATCTAGAATAAGTCACTTAGTTTTATAATCATCAAATGTTGCTTTCATCCATTCTTTATTTCTTAACAGAAGAATCTTTTGTATTGCATATGTAACTTCTCTTTCACTATTTGAGAAGCTTTACATAGGGCGTTTTGAATTGTTTCTCAAAATTATCAACTTCAAATTCTTATTAAATTATAAAAACTTAAAAAGAATGATTTATGTATTACTTTTTATCTTTAGTAAGTAAAATCTCCTATTGATGAATTAGAGATGATAGATAAACCATTCTCTTCTGTAGAATTCAACAACATTATTTATCATAATATTGACTTTGAATTCCATCCTACTGTTACAACATTTGATCTTTAATTAGAGCTTCTTTCATTCCATGAATTATGTGGTCAATATATTGCTACGAGATTTTAATATAAAGTTCATAAGAACTACATATTGTAAAGGTTTAGTGTGTACATCTTTTCATACCTCTCTTGCTTATGCTAACTTATCCCACCTTCTCTTCTTAATGATAATAAAATTCTTATTTCATGCCATCTCGCTCATGAGGACCTTTTAGATTTATCATATGAAAAATCATATAGCTAATAAGTGCATGTAGTGCTATGTTCCTTTCATTGCTACTTAGTTTACCATTTCTCCTTAAGTTAATTATCATGCTTTTTTAAGCAGGTGTTGACCTGACTTTTCACCCGCACACTGCAATTTTGGATTTTTGTTGATTCGGCTTGGTACAGGTCCTCGATGTCAACCCCGATTTGCACACATGCTTTTGAGCCTCCTTTGAGTGTTATGGACATATGGCACATGTTATATTTTGCTCGAGGAAGGCAAAGCGCATAGCATGCAAAATGCTATATGAGGCACATGTAGCATTACATGTGCAACACATAACAGAAAAAGACATTTGGTGGGGCCTACTTTCTGGGTCAAATCTAACGTGCTCCATATAGCACAATGTCTCGAAACACTAAATAATGCTCATTTGACACGTAAAGCATGTTACATTTCGCTCGTGGAAGGCAGAGTGCATAGCATGTAAAATGTTATATGTGTAGCATGTAGCACTACATGCTGCGCATATAGCAAAAAAAGAAGTTTGGTCCATGGGATTCTCGAGACCAAACCTAACATGCTCTATATCATACAATATCTTATGACATTATATGATGCTTATTGGGCATAGGGCATACATCCCAATGTGCTTACAGTGGCCGCTACGTGATAGGTCAAAATACTACATGCATGTCATATAACACTACATGTCATGCACATAGCTTAAAAATTTTGAAATCCCACATTGCTAATGTGATTTCCCAAAACTTAACACCTCCCACTATAAATATAACACTTGGGTTTTGTTACACCCATAGTAGAGACCCTGGTAGTTTTATACTAGTATGAATGATTGATAGGATGTATACGTATCAATCTATGTAAGTATGCGATTGATGATTGTAAGGGATGTTGCTTATGTGATTATGTATGCCTATGGACTCATTGCTGGGTTGGAATGTGATGAGATCAGAAGAGAATGAGGAAAACGATGATGTTTGGGGTAGTTTAGATGGTTGCCACCTTCTTAAGAACTGTGTTTTCCCTTAGAGTATAAGGGGCAGACTACGATGCTATTAAGGATATATGTGAATGTGTACATACATGGAGATGCTTGATGTATTGAACTGGGGTGTGCTAGGTAATTGAATGAATGTATGCATTGATGATGGTTTTGTGCATATGTGTGAATGTGAATTGCTTTGGCTTGGAATGCATAAAGTTCTGTACATGATGCTTTCCATTATGTCCTATGAGTTATTGGCTTGCCTTGTGTGTGTCGTCACCTTATCGGGAAGCGTGCCTTCTCGGTTGGATGAGGGACGACGAGTATTTATGCTAGGATTGTGATTGGAAGTGTGATTTAGAATGGTATGAGCAGTGAGACAGGTTTCGGGTGAATTAGGCTTGCCAATAGGCAAGATTGTGCCTGAAAAGTGTCTGTAACGACTCGTGAAGTGGCACCACGACTCGTTACAGAAGGTATTTTGAGTGTGCATGGTGGATAGTTGCTGTAACGACTCGTGCAGGGTCATCACGACTCGTTACAGTAGGTTGTGCCTATGTTAGACGGGATTTTTGGTCGGCACGACTTGTGATGGAGGGTCACGAGTCGTTACAGTGAGTTTGGGTGTGATTTCTTGAGGATTGTTATGCGTCACGAGTCGTGACAGAGTGTCACGAGTCGTGACAGGGGCTGTCACGAGTAGTGACAAGGCTGTCACGAGTCGTGACAGGGCTGTCACGAGTCGTGACAGGGCTGTCACGAGTCGTGACAGGTCTGTCACGAGTCGTGACAGGTCTGTAACGAGTCGTGACAGTGGGTTATACGTTACTATTTTGACTTTTGGGGCAGATTGAGCTTCTTTTATACGCTTAATCCGTCGTTTTTCCTAAAAAACCCTAAAACACGAACGTCTCTAACCCTATCAGACCTTCCTTCTAATACTCCAAGCATGAGAGAGAGAGTGAGAAGTAGAAGTTAACACAGATCGAGTCAGGGTTAGAAGGAAGCGTACACTAGAGGTTGCTTGCTTTAAGGTTAGTGCTTCTTCTTATA
>CANYBF011839018.1:0-16321 GCA_948192965.1 Dalechampia spathulata | reverse complement strand
TTCAATGCTTTAATTATTATCTGTTTGGTTGGGTTGTATTAAATACCTAAGTTGTTTATTTTATTCCTTTATTTGCTTTCCTTTGGGTGGGTTGTATTTGCCCACATTTTTATTTTTCTGCATTTAATTTTCCGCATTTATGCTTTCTTTATGCTTTCCATAGTTGTGTATGCCTCTTTGAATGCCATATGCCATGAAAAAGCATGCTTAACAAACTTGAACCTAAATGCGTGTTTAGGAACTTTCTTTAAAATTAAACAAAGTGAACATAATAAGATGGAATACGAATAAATTGGAAATCCGAACCCATTCTCTAAAGAAATTCAGGCCGCTTTCCAACACAGGAAGGCCCAGGTTTTATTTCCTGGTTGTCTAGTCATTCAATTGAATTGATAAAAACAACTGGGTGGCAACTCCACTTAATAAACTCAACGTTGTTTTCAAGATTAAAAATGAGATATGCCATTGAGAGCAAGCACCACGGCATTTCACGCCGAACAGCGTGTGGGGCATCATTGAACAGAGTACACCCCAGCACATACAACAAAAAACTGCAGGTATACTGATCTATAAAGATCGTCTTTCCAAGTCTCTCCACCAATACTACTTCCTGGAGATAGTCATAGGAAATGCTATGTCCTCCTCTCACATTGGGTGACACACCTAGAAGGTCAAATAGTAAACAGTACAACCAGCGTGGTGATGTCAACCTAGCATCAAATTGGACGGGCAGTCCTGCACACTCTAACCCGGTGATTCTAGTAAATATCCTTAGGGTAATCGTAATCTCACCTACCGGCAAGTGGAAGGTGTAGGTGGAATCCATCCATCGCTCAATCATAGCAATGATGATAAGTCTGTTACACCTCTTCTCTATGCTAGTGAAGCAGGAAATATATGGACCGAAGCAGCTACGGTCCACTCTCACGTGAATCTTTCGAGGCAGTTGGGAATACCACTCGAAGACTCCTCAAATGCTGCCACTGCCAACAATTGTTCGCTCCCTCTAAAAATTATAGAATTCAGGTCAACTTTTAGACTGAATTACAAAATACATACAGTGATTATAGAGGCTCAGAGCTCCTCAACCTCAACCCTAAATGCACCTATTAATGCCTATGAATCCCTAAAATGCCTAAACGCTCAAAAAATAGTGAAAAAACATGCATTTTGGCCCATTTTTCACTGCTATGTGCATCATACATAGCATTATGTGTGTCACACATAGACTATGTGTGCTACACATAGTGCTATGTGCACCACACATAGCGAAACCCGTACCAAAAATCATAATTTTCACCGAACCGTCCAGAAAAACATGCTCATACCTAAGCCTAGCTCTAGCCTAGTACCTAATTTTGGTCAAATACTATCCAAAATGCAAGGAAAATGACATAAACTTAATTTTTAGGAAAACCACAAAAACCAAAAATCAAATCGAGTCATAGAAAATTCACCTTCTCAGGAGAAGCTCGAGACCGATGGGAGTGTATGACAAACGTCTCAGTGATTGCATCACCAAAACGAGCCCCAAAGTAGCTGTGATGGGTTGTATGCTCGGTTAGAGCGTAGCTCGGGATGGATTCTGGATCCCGAAGGGTCAATTGCATCCTAATTCTAACCATTTCTGCAAAAACATAAAATTTTCAGTATGGGGTTTCAGAGAAAACAAATTTTGGAAGGGAAAAAAATGATTTTTAGATTGGAAGCCAAGAAATAAAAAATTTTCTAGCTATGTACGCCACACATAGGGCAACGCGCTCCATATGTAGCAATTTTTTCTAACATGCGCCTGCCACTGTGGAGTCCTACTAATGTGCACTTGGGTCTCACTAAGATGCACATGAAGAATTAAGCCTCTAGCAAAAACTTCAGAATTTTTGGAGGTCGTTTGCTCCGTCGAGCCTAATTTTCATGACCCGCAGCATCTAAAAATTCTGGAAAATCAGTCAGAGTGTAGCAAACTGATACTCAAAAATTCAGGTTTTTTTCATGGACTATTTCAATACCAATTTCACTAATAAATTATTTTCCTATGTCCAGCATAGACAGGAAATTGATCCAGCAGGCGATCAAAAGTAGTCAAGCCTTTGACTTTGGGTCAAACCGTTGACCAGATTATGTTGCATTCCGGCCGAGGGTCCCAAATGCAGACTTTGGAGATAGACAACACTTATTTGATGATGTGAGAATAGATTTAACGGTTGATCACCCAGACCCAACAGACGATCACCTCTGGTTCCGCAGCTGAACCGCTTAATCCAGCAAAGATCACAGAGTCAAGCATTTGACTTCAAAACCCTAACGCATAGGCATCTGAACACCGAATTCAGATGATTTACTCATAAGGAAGCCATCGGTCTCATAGTGACCACCGGTCAGCCCTGATCGGAATAGCCTAAACATCGGGCCTCTAGTTACAGGGCTGGGATTTTTACTGGTCAAAACTGTTGACCAGAAAATGTCAAAGACCTAGCAGAGGATCCCAAATGACATTTTAGAGATATCTAACATTTATATGATGGTACGAGCATTGACCTTACAGACAGTCATCCAGGTCCCACAATTGACCACTCGATCCAGCAGTGATCACAAAATCAAGCCCTTGATTCCCAAAGCCTAGCAATAGGTACCTGAACACTGACTTTAGATAATCTCATAGTGTAGCCATCAGTCCTACCGAGGACCTCAAATCAGCATTGATCATTTTAGCCCGAGCATCGAGCTCTCCTAGTGACAGAACTGGGTTCCTAAGCCTCAGCATGAGCAGCAGATCAGCATTAATCTTCCAGCCCAAACATCGGGCTCCCAGTGGTAGGATTGGGTTTCAAGCCTCAATGCGAGCACCCCTGTGAGTCTCAGCATGAGCATTAGGCCTCGACACAAGCATCAGTCAGGTACCTTTCTTACTTCCCGTGAAAAGTCATGTTGTGATCAGATCTCATTTTGATGACTTATGCTTGTATCGCCTCAAAATGGTCCTGATCAAAGAGCAAACTGTTAACCCTGACTTTTCACACTCGTGCAATATCGGGTTTCTGTTGATTCGGCTCAGTATTAATCCCTGATATCGACCCCAATTATGCATACATTCCTCTATGGCTTCCCCTGTGCTTTTCGATGCACAGGGCACATCTTGGTTGGTAGGGCCCACCATAATGTTTGGCGGGACCCGCCACCCTCATTAGCCTATTCTGGGTGTGTTGTGCATACAGAACACACTTTATTCCCACCTATGCGAGGCAGGCCTTACAGAATGCAAAATATGGCATTTTGGGTTTTTAGCACTATTCACCTAAAATAGTGCACAGGTGGGGCCCACCACCTCTATCAAATTATTCTATGCATTCTGTACACATAGAATGCCTTACACTCACTACACATCACTTGGCATGCCAAATGCTACATTCTGGGACCATCGTGCTGTGGGACCCACTAGGTGCTAGTGGGGTCCGCTGCCCCTATTGGCCTATTCTGTGTATTCTGTACTTACAGAATACATTTCGTAGCTACCTTACGCAAGGCACATCCCGTGGCATCCCGAATGCCATATTCCAAGCCCACGGTATTGTAGGGCCTGCTACCCATTGTAATCCATTCTGAGTGTTCTGTATGCACAAAGCATATCAACTTTCAGCCTTACGTAAGGCAGAGCACTCGGCATGCTACTTGCCACCTTTCAGGTCCACTATACTATAGGGCCCACCGAGGTACTAGTGGAGCCCACCTCCCGACTTAGCCTATTTCAAGTGGTCTATGTATACAGAACACATTTTCTTTGGTGCCTACGTGAGACACAACTTTTTGGCACGCCGAATGCCATTTTGGGCCAGAATAGTGTCGCAGCCCTAAAACAAGCCCATTAATGGAAACTCGTCGTTCGGGGCCGAATTTAGCAAAACTCAAAACTGTAAAGTGACTCAAAATATCATTTACATCTTCCTGGACATATGGCATGCATCTCGTTTTGCTCGTACGGGGCAGAGTGCATAGGTTCAAAATGCTATATGGTGCGCATATAGCCCTATGCGCACCACATATAGCTTAAAAAGATGTTTGGTCTGGAGCCTTTTTGGTACCAAACAAGATGTGAGCCACATTTCCAAATGCCTTAGAATGTTAAATAATGCATATTTGACATGTCACATGCATTACATTTTACCCATACGAGGCAAAATACACATAGGGTGAATAGCGCATGCATGCACTATTTGAAAGGAAAAGACGTTTGGTCGGGAGCCTTTTCGGGACCGAATTCAGAAAACTTTTCTTCACAAGAATGTCTTAGAATGTCAAATGATACTTCGTTGACATATGGTCCACATCCCGTTTTTCCCGGACGAGGCAAAACGGAGAGGGGCAAAACGCTATATGCACCGCGCATAGCCTTATGCACACCGCATATAGCTTAAAAAGACATTTGGTCGAGAGCCTTCTCAGGACCAAACAGGATGTAAGCCATATTGTACAATGCCTTGGCACACAAAATGATGCTTATGGGGCACGGGGTGCACATCTCGAGGTAACCCCAGTGGGCCCCACGCGACGGTCTAAAAACTATATGCGTAACATGTAGCAATACATGCTGTGCACATAGGCTATGTGTGGCGCACATAGTCTTATGTATGGCGCACATAGCCTTTAATTTTTCAAATCTGGGCCAAAAATTACAAAATTGCCATGCCCAAAAATTGCTCTATAAATATAGAGCTTCGGGTATATCATAAGGATCCCGAAAATTGCCCTAAGGTAAGCCAAACCTCTGCCAAAATAACTCCATAATTAATTAAGCCCTTAATTAATTAAATCACTTGGATTTAGAGATAAATTGGCTTTAGTTAGGCTCCCTAAATGCGAAAGGAAGCAAGATCAAGGAAGGAAACCCCCTGCTTAGAGGTAATTTTCTGATTTTTCCTCGTTTCTTCTCCTTTCTGTTTAATTTTCAGGACTATATGCTACCTATATAACCCTATGTGCGCCACATGTAGCACATGTTTGGCGCACATAGGCCTATATGCTGCACATATAGGCCCCAAATTTCCAAGAAAATGTTATTTTTCTCCTGTTTTTCATCAGATTTTTGCCCGATCTGGCTATTCCAGTGACATTTAAGGCCTTCTCATGCCTTGAGTACCCTGGATCTACCTTATATTCATAGATCTAAAATTATTTTAACTTTACAATTATTTTTCTTGAGTTGGATGCAAATCCATGAAGCAAAAACATATTTTCAGATCCGATCTGCCTAGATCGAGGTTGGATCTAGGGTTTTTGCTTAAAAATCCTTGATTTTACTTCTGTTTTTCAAACTATGTGCGCCATGCACAACCTATGTGTGGTGCACATAGATCCGATCACCCGATCCACTTCGGATCTAAATTTTTCAGTAACTCTAGTAGCTTATCCATGTGCTTGGGGTTCTAGATCTGTCAAAAATTATCCATATCTAATTGATTTTAGCCTTAAAATTAACTATTCTAATTAATTGCTTAATTAATTGTTTGGTTTGTAAAATCGGAGGTCGATTCATGCTTAAAATGAGGTATTGTCTTCATTAAACTTGCGTATTTTAATCTGTAGATCATTTATATACTGAAAAATATAATTTTCTTATAGATGTTCCAACTATGTGTGCTACATATCATGTTATGTGCGCCACACACAGTCTATGTGTGGCGCACATAGCCTGATGCGCGGCACGCATAGTTCATATTTTTCCAAAAAAACCGTATTTTAGACCATATTTTGCTATATTTTTGATAGATCAAATGGTATTTGATGCTTTACAGTAGCTCAAATATTCTGGATACGTCATAAAATAATTACATTTAATTAATTTTGGCCTCAAAATTAATTTTTACGATAAAATGCAATTTTTAATTGTATAAATGTGATTTTTTGAAAGGATTGGAATTAATTAGTCGAGTGGCTATCTCCAATAATTTTTGTATGATAATAGCCCTCCTAATTAATTTTCCATGAGCAAATAAAAATAATTTTGCCTAAAATTATTTTTACAAAATGAATTTTCACGATCCAACTCGTGTTAATTTTTATAATGGCTAGTCAAATAAATCCTAAATTGATTTGTTACTAATGAATTTATATGTTTATTTTGCATACTCGCATCGTGCATTTTTGGCTCATGCAACCTGAGAAGGAATAGTACCCAAGGAGGAAGGGGTGTTACTTAACACCCCAAAAATTATGTATGCATGGACATTTGTGTAATAGGATAGGGTTATTATTTGTTTTGTAACAATTCCCCCTATTATCTCATGTGTACCCCTAATTTCCTCGATTCCTTTCACCGATCGTTATTATTTTTATTTGTGGACGGATTTATATTTGCTTAAATACATGTCATCGTGTCACATGCCATGTCACATGACACAATCACACACTACTATGCATGCCATGCATATGCCATGTCATAACATACTGTATTTCATATGCATATACATATAAATCACAAATACGCCAATACGCCAATATATGTAATCTAATACACGCACTCAGCCAATATGCCTTACCATGCATATGTATATGTCATATCACATGTCATATATGCCATGTCATGTTGTATGCCATAATGCGTGTCATACTGTATGCCATCATATATATTATGTTGAATACACATTCACATAGGCATCACTATGCCATGTCATGCATATGCCATGCCATACATCATGTCACATGTCACGCATAAGGTATGTCATTCACTATGCTATGTCATGCACATGCCATACATCATGTCACATATCACGCATACGATATGTCATCTATTATGCCATGTCACACACATGCCATGCCATACATCACTCCATATGTCATGCACATGATATGTCATGCATATATATCATGCATATGATATGCCATCTATGTCATACGCCATGCACATGTTATGTCATCCATGCCATATGTCATGCATATGCCATGTTTTGCATCACCTAACATGCCATGCATATGGTTTGCCATCCATGCAGAGTAGCAATGTCTTGCATCATCTCACATATCATGCATATGATATGCCATTGATTCCACATGCCATGCATATGCCATGTCATCCATCTCGCATGTCATGCATATGCCATGCCACTCACTTCATATGCCATGTATACACCATACACCTATAATGCCAATACCATCCAAAAACACTAACGTATTATGTTATACGTGCTATTTGTCATGATTATATGCTTATATATCATACTAAGTTGCCATATCATGCATATGATATGTCATTCATGTTCACATATCATGCATATGCCATGTTATTTTTTTTGCTATTTCGCATGTCATGTATATGCCATGCCATCCAAATGTCATATAGCATTATATGTCATTCTACGTGCAACCTTGCAATGCCAAATCACATGTCACGTTTTGTGCTTACATTTATGCTCGTATGCTTGCCTGCCTAGGATAATTAATCCCAAGTATAATGGTAAAATCAATTTTGGAAACTCATAGAATAGATCTCCACCACCCGAACCCAATCTCTGAAGGGTTTAACTAGCACTCATACTATGGGTCGGTTAGACCAATCCAGAACCATCCGGTGGTGACTCTCTTGTGACTCTTTTGAGTCCGTATCATTCCCTGAGGGGACCCTTCAGGAAGACTGTGCTTTCACTCTAAGTGCAGTCCTCGCTCCATGAGCATCGCAAGCCTTGCTCTGGGCGGTTGGTGGAAACCGGTGCTCACACCAGGCTTGGACAGAATTTTATGTTCCGTAATAGTTCTGTCAACACCCGACATATCTTCATAACCTAGAGCAAAGGCTTTTATATGCTTTTTCAATGCGCTGATAATTTTTGTTCTCTCTTCAGAGGTCAAGTCTGATGCAATCTAGAGTAGACATAGCTTGTCATCTATCTTAATGTTAACATTTTCAATGCATGATGCGTTAATGTGAAAAATGCTCATGTAATGCTCATGCTCATGAACAACACCATCAGAATACATATTGTAAATATAAGCAAAGTTATTCTTCATTGCATTATATTTAGATAGAATTACATCATCATCAAATAAAACAGAAATTGGGACATCTGTGTCCTTATACAATAATTCCTCAAAGGTGCTATCCACTAGAGTAGCAATGTCTTCATAGACCTTTAGCAGCAGCAGGTCTCCCATGTCCAAGTTTTGCAGCTTGGCTCCCAGTGCCGCGACTGTAGTGATTTTTGGCTCCAAGCGGCTAGTGGTGAGATTAGCAACATCACCAAAAATTTGGAAAGCATCATCAGGGCTGATGGTAAAAGAAGCAGCAGTGGTCTTCTCAGTTACTGTCAGAGCTGACAGATCATAGACATCATCAAAGATGGTAAACTGTTGATCAAACAAGTCATCCGAGTTGAGCAACCGGGAAGGATGGTCGTACTGTGTCTCTCTTTGGATGAAGATGACTGTCTTGCGTTCCTCTGGCTTGTCTGAGGTGTAAGGATCAAACCTAATGTAGTACCTTTCTTCCTATATGGCTGTAGGAATGTCGAACTCTACCAAACCTTGCTGATACCGGCCTAAACCTCTGCTAAGCACAAAGTTCATACCTTCATTATGTGGAAACTTGATCTTTTAGTGCAAGATGGATGGCACACCTCTCAGGGGATGGAACCACAGTCAGCCTAATAGTAATGCAAACGACACCATAATGTCAAGAACTATAGATTCCACCACTAATTTGATTGGCCCGATAATAACAATATCGGTGAAGGTACCAGTAACCTCCCGTTTAGACTCATCATATGCCCTAATGATAGTCTTGCATGGCTTCAGGTCTGAAAGCTAAACCCCAAGCTTGGGCAACACCTTAAAAAGGCAGACATTGATGCCAGAACCATCATCCACCATGACATAGGGAGTGGAGAAGTTCATGATGTGCACCCTAATGAAGAGTGGGCCCTACCAAATGTCTTTTCTTGCTACATAGTGTTATATGCTAAGTTCATTCTGTTTATGCATTCTACCTTGTATGGGCTAAATGCAATGTGTTCTGCATGTCCAAAACACTCAGAGGAATTTAAAATGCATGTACGTAAATCGGGGTTGGCTTCGAGGACTGATTCTAAGTTGAATTAAAAAAATTTGAGATTACGCACATAGGTGAAAAGTTAGGGTTAAGAGTAGGTAGTTGCAAATTTGGATTAAAGGAAGAAAGGAGGGAAAAGTCAGCATTGCATTCAGTGCTGACAGCCTTGCCAATACGTGTAGGAGTGCCTATAAAAGGCATTCGTTCCTTTAGTTTTAGCATACAAAATACAGGCAGCCAGAGCAAGAAAAATTGCTCTGAAGTTTAGGAAATATTTTCCTTAAGGGTTGGAGAGAGAAAAATAGTGAGATTAATTTTAGGTCGAAAAACATCTTGTAAGCCACTATTTTATTTTATCCCTTTTACACCTATTATTTATAATAGTGGAAGAATTATTCTGAGTTTTTGTTCATGGACGTAGCCCAAAATTAAGGGTGAACCACGTTAAATTTTCTATGTCTATTTTGCTCAATTTTGCATTTCTTTTGAAAAATACATCGATCGTGCCCAATAAGTGGTATCAAAGCTTTGGTTCTTGTTAAATGTATTTTTTGAAAAGAATTATACCATAGGGAAGGAAATAATTCAAGAAATTTTTTTGTGCGATCCGTTCAAAAAATAAACATAAAAAGTCAAATTATGTGAACAGTACTCAATAGTAATACAAAGGTGACGTACTATAGCAACCAAATTTTGGGTTTTAACAGATTCAAACTTATTGTTCAGCGGGTCCTATAGTACTATTCATATGGGGTCTTCTATTACTATTCAAAGTACTTTTATCGGGTCCTACATCATTATTCAAGTGGGGTCTAATGAGCACTATTCCAATGATTACTATTTCAATGAGTACTATTCCAGTAAGGCACTATTCACCAGGTCTCGCAGTGAAAATTTTGAAGATACCTATTATATCAAACTTTGACGTTCTGATTCCATTTTTGAGGTCAATTTTCTCAAATTTGGTTTAATTTGACAAATCGAGGTGAAGATGGCTGCTTAGAGATAGAGAATGGTATCAGGCTACTATTGAGAGATGTCAGGCATATTCCTGATATGCGCATGAATCTGATCTCTACTGGAAGGTTAGATGATGAAGATTTCTGAAATGATTTCAGGAATGGAAAATGGAAGCTCACTAAAGGCTCCTTGGTGGTGGCTAAAGGTCAGAAGCAATCAAGCCTGTACTTGATGTAAGCTAAGCTCTCTAATGATGTTGTAAATACAATGGAGAATGATGACACAACTGATTTGTGGCATAGAAAACTTGGTCATATTGGTGAAAAAGGGATGACTCAGCTTGTAAAGAAGAATGTTTTATCTGGTTTAAACCAGTTCCATTTGAAGAAATGTGTTGAATGTCTATCTAGGAAGTAGAACAGAGTTTCTTTCAGAAGTTCCCCTCCTTCCAAAATGAAGAATGTCCTAAATTTGATTCACTCAAATTTATATGGACTGTTGCATAAGTCACTTAGTAATGCTTAATACTTTGTGACTTTTATTGATGATAATTCTAGGAAGACATGGGCTTACACTTTGAAGTCCAAAGATCAAGTACTAGAAGTGTTTAAGCAATTTCATGCCTCAGTTGAAAGACAGACTGGGAAGAATATGAAATGCATCTGTATAGATAATGGTGGAGAGTACATTGGATCATTTGATGCTTACTGCAAAGAGCATGGTATTTAACATCAAATGACACCACTAAAAACACCACAATTAAATGACTTAGCTAAGAGGATGAATAGGACTTTAATGGAAAGAGTCAGATGTATACTTTCCCATTCAAAGTTACCTAAAGCATTTTAGGGTGAAGCTTTAATTACAATTATGTATGCATTAAACCATTCACCATGTGCTCCTCTCAACTATGAAGTTCCAAAAAAGGTATGGTCAGGAAAAGATGTTTCCTATGATCATTTGTAGATTTTTGGTTGCAAGGCCTTTGTCCATATTCCAAAAAATGAATGGACAAAGCTTGATGTCAAAATACAACAGTGTATGTTTATTGGCTATGGTCAAGATCAATTTAACTATAGATTCTATGATCCAATGCACAAGAAACTTATAAGGAGTCATGATGTTGTGTTTGTTGAAGATCAAACTATTGAAGATATCAATAAGGTAGAGAAGGAAGTTCCAAACTCTGATGACTCACTAAGCTTCTAATTAAATCCTCCCACAGTGGTACCTAGATAAGTTGGAGATGAAGTGTAGGATGATCAGCTAGACGCTGATAATGCAGAAGCCCCCAATGAAGTAGAACCAAAGGATGATGATGGTGTCCATATTCAACCACCAGCACCTATAGATTCTTCAATCCGTTTATGAAGATCTGATAGAATAGACAACCTTCTACCAGATATCCAACTAATCAATATGTGATGCTGACTGAAGGGGGAGAACCATAAAGTTTTGATGAAGCTATGAATGATAAACTCAAGAAGGAATGGAAAGAAGCCATGCAAGACAAGATGAAATCCTTACATAAGAATAAAACATTTAAGCTGGTGAAGTTGCCAGAAGGTAAAAGAGCATTGAAGAATAAATAGGTGTTCAGAATCAAGCATGAAGAACACAATAGCCATCCTCAATTCAAAGTAAGATTAGTGGTCAAAGGATTCAGCTAAAAGAAGGGCATTGACTTTGATGAGATTTTTTCACCGATGGTGAAAATGACATCCATCCGTACAGTGCTAGGGCTAGCCGCAAGTTTCAATTTAGAGATTGAACAAATGGATGTCAAAACTGCCTTCCTATATGAGGATTTGGAAGAAGAAATATACATGGAATAGCCAGAGGGTTTCTAACAAAGAGGCAAAAAGGATTATGTTTGCAGATTGAAGAAAAGTCTGTATGGATTAAAACATACATCAAGATAGTGGTATAAGAAGTTTGAGTCTTTTATGGAGGAGCAAGGCTACAAGAAGATTACTTCAGATCACTATGTATTTATGAAAAAATTCTCTGGTGATGATTTCATTAACTATTGCTCTATGTGGATGATATGTTGATTGTTGGTAAGAATGTTTCTAGAATGAACAATCTGAAGAAGCAGCTAAGTAAGTCTTTTGCTATGAAAGACTTAGGAGCAGCAAAGAAGATTCTTGGCATGCAGATTAACAGAGACAGAAGCACCAAGAAAATATGGTTATCACAAGAGAAGTACATTGACAAAATACTTTAGAAATTCAACCTGGACAAGGCTAAAGCGATTAGTTGTCCTCTTGCTAATCACTTTAAATTGAGTTCCAGAGAGTGTCCTTCTATAGATGAAGAGAAGGAAGAAATGTCTAGAGTTCCATATACTTCAGTAGTTGGGAGTTTGATGTATGTCATGGTTTGTACATGGCCAGATATTGCTCACGTAGTTGGAGTTGTGAGTCGTTTCCTTTCAAATCCTAGAAAGGAACATTGGGCTTTAGTTAAGTGGATTTTTAGGTATCTTTGAGGATCATCCAAAATATGCTTATGTTTTAGAAATGCAGAATCTGTGCTAGCTGGGTACACATATGCAGATATGGCTGGAGATGTTAACTCGAGAAAGTCTATATCAGGTTACTTGATTACTTTTGAAGGGGGAGCTGTGGTATGGCAGTCAAAGTTACAGAAGTGCGTTGCACTGTCTACAACTAAAGTGGAGTTTATTGCAGCAACAGAAGCCTGTAAGTAGTTGTTATGGATGAAGAAGTTCTTAAATGAACTTGGTATCAAACAGGAAAGATATCAGCTGTTTTGTGATAGTCAAAGTACTATTCACCTTAGTAAGAATGCCTCCTTTCACTCACGATCAAAACACATTGATGTGAGATATCACTGGATCAGAGATGTGATGGAGATGAAGCAATTATAGTTAGAAAAGATTCATACTGATGAGAATGGATCAAACATGCTAACCAAGATTCTACCAAGAGGCAAGTTCGAGTATTGTCAATCAGCATCAGGGATGATAGAGCCCTCCATGTAATCAGGAGGGATAGATTTGTTGGTATGGGTCCCTCAACATGGAGGGACACCACAGCCACCATTCGGTGGCAGTTTTTATTGAATATTAAAAAGGGAGGGTAGGTGGCTTGGGAAGTCAGTACCGCATTAGGTGCTAATTATGGACAGCTCATTTTTGAGCTGTCTCGTACGCGATTTGGAGTGCTTATAAAAGACACTCAACCCTCTTCTGCTTAAACACACAAAACTAGAAACAAAAATCCAGAGCAAAAGAAAAAATAGCTCTGAAGTTCAGAAAATTTTTCCTAAAAGGGTTGGGGAGAGAAAAATAGTGAGGTTATTATTTTTAGGTTAGGAAATACCTTATGAGCCATTATTTTATTTTATCCCTTATATACCTACTATTTGTAATAGTGGAAGAATTATTGAATTTTTTTCCGTAGACGTAACCCAAAAATTAAGAGTGAATCACATTAAATTTTCTGTGTTTATTTTACTCAATTTTATATGTTTTTTCAAAAATATATCGATCGTACCCGACAGTAACATAGCAACTTCCTAGATGTTATTATTTCTTTATGTATTGCTTCTTTCTAACAATCATGTTTAATGGCCTCATGATAAGAATTTGGTCAATCTTTGTGACCATCACCGCCCAATATGCAAGGTTGGTCAATAGACTTGAAGGATTGTGAACATTTTCTGGATGATGCGTGGATTGGTTTTGTTGCATGTTTTATTGCAGCCTAATTTATTTTATTGCAGCCTAATTTAAGTGTACATCCACCCAAAATGGATCATCTTTGTTGATGCTTTATCTCTGACACAACCAGGTCCTGAAATATTTCCATAAGATCCCAATCTGATCTAAGTAATTCATACAATGATTTTAGCAATTCTCCCTTTTGGAGACATCTTACTGATTGAATTTAAATTCAATACAATTGTTTTAAGATAGTATTGGGGCCAAACGCAGTCTTATTGGATCGTGCATAATATAGAGAATTGTTCCTAAATTTCAAGGAATTTATTCTGTTGCCGCCATGTATATGCCATCCCAGACATATATTGCTTTTGAAGACTTCTTTTGATTTTGTATCTTATCCATTGGGAATATTCATTCCAGAAGGTAAATTACTTAGATTGTGCTATGAAATCCAGAACCAACTATCTCCTTTCATTGGTACGAAGCCTTAATAGTAACAGTAGTACAACCTAACAACTAAATCAATTTTTTTGTTCTGATTTTGAGAAGGTTGGTGATTTGGGCCTGTCCAAGGTGAAACATCCACTTATATAAGGTGGTGTTTGAGGAACTCTTCCATGGATGGCACCAGAGCTTCTTAATGGCAGCAGTAGCCTTGTGTTCGAGAAGGTGTGTGCACGTCCGTCTTTTCTTTCTATAATGTTCAATGTTGAAAAGATAAGTTCTGGCTAAATATCATGTCTCTTGTTTATTGGAGGTCGATGTGTTTTCATTTGGTATCGTGTTGTGGGAACTTCTGACTGGGGAAGAACCATATGAAGACTTGCATTATGGGGCTATTATAGGTAAATAACTGCATTCATACTGTGAATGTTATCGTTATCAGCTGACCATGGATGCAATAAAATGCAGGTGCTATTGTGAGCAATACATTGCTGCCAGCAGCGCCTGAATCTTGCGACTCAGAATGGAAATCATTAATGGAGAGGCGCTGGTCATTAGAGACATCAGAGAGACCCAACTTCACCGAAATCGCAAATGAGTTATGTGCAGTGGCAACAAAAGTTCCTTCCGAGAGACAAAATCCAATACAACAACCCCCTCAATCGAAGTCCCACATCCAGCGTTGATTCCTAGCTAGTTTTACTTATTGCCTTGTCTGTTCTAGCTTTATGAAGTTTTTGCTAGGCTACAGAAAGACGTATATTTTGTTTTTCTGAAACTTAAAGGATTGGAAGGAACATAATTTTTTTAATTTTTTGATTTTTGTTTTTTTCTTTTTGCTCAGAATACAGTCAGTCTATAGATTATGTGAATTTGTCCAAGTTTTAACTTTTCCTTCATCAGATTCTTTGAATGAGTTGGTTCTTGCCAGCTCATTAAGATGCCATTTTATGTGAATATAATCCTTCTCTCATTTGCATGTAGTGATCCAACTTGGTGAAGAAATATCCATATGTTTTTTTTAAGCATGTCATTTACAAGCACGTGTTATTTAATGGAGTTTATCCAACTTTATTACCCGGCATTAGCTTGTGGTAAAGAATCATCTTCATACTAACTTTCCTTCAAAAAAGCTGCAGAAGTTGAGGGGTGCGGAGAAGATGTTGGACGTTGGCTTTGACATTTCCTAGAGGGAGCAATCAGGTAGTTTGGTTAATTGGTCTATTGGCAATGATCATCTTCTTAGTTTTGGTCACTTTAAATATAAACTTGATGCCTGAAAACTGGATGGTTGCCTTATAGCTCATCCTGCATTTGAACAAGAAGAAGAAACTCACTCGTTTTGCAGTTATTAGTTTTGGGGTTTTACTTGGGCTGAAGAAAGTTTAAGCAAATATGTATAACATTTGAATTAATGTTTGTTGGTTTAGATATTCTTTTGTTTGGTATTTGGAAGTTTCCTTGTACTTTTCTTCCGTTATTATATTTTGAAGTTTCCATTGGACCAATTACAGTGTCATGTATCCTCATTAGCATCAACACGGTTCAGCCACCGCGTTGGGACTTTTTTTTTAAAAAAAAAACGCTTTATTTGCTTTTTAATTCTTTTGCAAGAAAATCGACTACCTGGTGACTGGGCTTCTACTCTCCGAATTCCCTCCCTATTCATTCAATTTATCATGTCATTTAAATAATAACTAGAATTTCATAACGTGCTTGCATGTTAGGATAAATTTTTTGATCCATCATTTATAATAATTTTATATTTTATGTTTTTAAATTTTTTGACCCGTCATTTATAAGCATTATGTACTTATTTAAAATATTATTTACATAATATTTTCATCCATTTTTTTCTTAAAAATGAGAGTAAATATTAATATTAATTAGCATAATATTAAATTAAATTAACTTTTATATAATTATCTTATTAAATTTGAAAAAAGTATGTCTTAATATTAATTAATATAATATTAAATCATTATATTATTATTAAAATTAACAAATTGAAAATGTAAACTAATGTATAATTTAAAAATAAATACTACTCATTTTATTTGTATTTATTAGATACTAAATTTTATTCAAAGTTAAAAACTACTAATTTTATTCAAATAGAAATACTATTTATTTTATTTATATTTGTTAGCAACTAAATTTTCAATTAAAAAATTACTAATTTTATTTATATT